>PISW01011162.1:0-43035 GCA_004023785.1 Mungos mungo | reverse complement strand
AGCGGCTTTACTGAGGTGTGACTGATACACAAAGGGCTGCACATATGTCACGGGCATACATGATGAGTCTGGACATATGCAGACACCCATGATGCCGCCATCACGGTCAAGGTGAGACCTATCCGACACCTCCCAGGGCTTCCTTGTGTCCCTCTCAGCTTTTCGCTTCGTTCTGTTGTTTTTCTGTTTTAGTTTTTGGTTTTTTTGGTGGCAAGAACACTTAACATGAGGTCTAAGAGCTACCCTCTTAAATTCTGAAGTGCACGATACGACTTGTCAACTCTAGGCACTGTGTTGCCTGGCGGAGCTCTAGAACGTAGTCACCTTGTGTAACTGAGACTTCACATTCGTGGAACACAACTCCGCATTGCCTTCTCTCCCGGCCCTGGGCAACCACTGTTGGGTTCTCTGTTCTGTAAGTCTATTTAGGATACCCCCCATAGGTGGGGTTATGCAGGATTTGCCCCTCTGTGTTTCACTTATTTCACTTTAGCATAAAGTCCTCAGGATCATCCATGTTGTCTCAAATGGCATGATTTCCCTCTTTTTAAGGCAGAATAACATTCCATTGCATGTATGCATCGTGCCTTCTTCCCCGTCCATCTGCCAATGCACACAGGCTGTTACTGTATCTTCGCTACTCTAAATAATACTGTAATAACCATGGGAGCGCCGATATCTCTTTGAGGTCCTGATTTCATTCTTCTGGATATATGCCCAGGCGTGGGGCTGCTGGGCCATATAGCCTACGCCCAGGGGTGGGACTGTGGGGCCATATGGCATTTGCACCTGCGAAGGGACAGCTGAGCTGTGTAGCAGAGGCCATAGTGTGACAGAAACCAGTGACTTTGGTTCTAGTTCTGGTTCTTCACTTTCTAGACAGGCAACCTCTCTGGGCATTGCTCTCTGCATATGCCAGATGAGGGGGACAAAGGACCATCCAGCCCAGGGATGCCGGAGCATCGACAAGAAGAGGAATTTCATAGGACCGAGTCTTCTGTAGCCTCCTCTACCCAGCCAGGACCCCAGCTAAACACCTGACATCTATGATTTCATCCAACGTCCCTACCCACTTTGTTAGGATGGCACTACTGTGGTCCCCACCTTACAGATGAGACAGTGAAGGCTCAGAGAAGTTAAACAATTTTTTTTTCTACAGGTCACACCCTCCATCTTGGTGGAGCAGGTATGTGAACTCATGAAGTGTGGGTCCATGGGAGCCCTGCCCCTGGCATGGCCCTCAGTCAACAGAGAGGGAGCATATCTGAATCCTACAAAGCTGGCTCCAGTCAAAGAAGCTCCCGCAGCCTGGTACAGGCACAGAGTTGGCACGGCAGGACCCAGGAAGGACTCTGAGATCCCAGAGGGGACAACAGGCTCAAGAGACGGGGCTCTCCAAGCAGCAGAATGACATTGTGTGGCGGCTACGTTTGTGGGTGCCGATAATGCGGGCCCTTGCAGTGGCAGTGGGGTCTGGGGGTAGAGGTCTCATCTGGGGCAGACTTGTCATCACCCCTCCTTGTGTCCCCATGAAGAGCAGAAGGAGGAGCCACGCAGGTCCCCCTTGTGTTGGCTGCCAGGTGAAATCAGATGGTAGAGCCAGCTTCCGGCCTCTTTCCCGTGCACCCTGTGTGGACCACGTCCATCTGCAGAATGCCTGCGCTCACAGGGAAGCGTGGGCCCCCTTGTCTGACCACAGAGGCGCCCCCATGGGCACGGGGGGCCCCAGGTATCCAGGGGCTGTCCTTGCCCAGACACTTCCTGCCTCCCCAGTCCTCGTTTCCTTTTTGTGCGGATTCAGTTTGTGCAAAGAAATCACTAGGATCTGTGTCTTGCATCTTGCTCTTGGGCTCAGGCCTCTCCCGTTCGCAGCTCCTGCTCTGACCGGGGGCCACGCTGTCTGTCTGAAAGTCTAAGTCTCATCGGGTGAGGCCCTGACACACAGGATGGCAGGCTGGCCCAGATCTCCACCTCTGTCACCTCCGGCACACGTACAATCCAGCCTCAGCCATAAGCACCTGTGACATCTGGGGCCCGTGAATGTTCTGTTGGAAGGCGAGGGGCATGGTTGGCCAGTAACACCAAGCCAGTAACATTTGCCAGTCACACCCACCCCACCTCCAGGTGAATATCCTGTAGGGTGCAAAAACGCCCTCCGGTGATTTAAAGAGCCCTGACTTAGGTTTATAATTCACGGCCAGGAAAAAATAGTCAATTCCAGTTCCTTGGCTGCCTTTTCAGACTTTAGGTGAGCTGACAGTGAGGACACAGAGAAAATGACACCATGTGACCCAGCCTCCTCCAAGACTTCTGGGGCGCAGGACGGAAAACAAGAGTGATTAAAAACTGCCATGTAGCCCAAACAGAGTCCAGGTATTATCTTGGCTTGTCTTCGCCCATTAAAGCATATGATCGATTGCTGTATTGAAGTGGGAAACAAAAGCATGATTTCCTGAAACTAGGGAGGTTTTGGCTTCATTAAAAAAAAATTTTTTTTTTTACTTGGAGAACGTACAGTGCAGCAATTTAGCGCCAGAAAGAAGAGAGAATCGTTAATTTGAAATTCCAAGAGGATCTATGATTTCACAGCCAGAGTTTTCATCCAGCATGAAAGTCATCAGAATCCCGGAGCCCTCACCTAGCTGGGTGCACACACAAGTGACAGCTTCAAGAGATTGTTTGCCGTTGAACAGAAAACGGCCAGCCTTGATTAGACATTGCCGCTCTGCCCAGGGTAAGGAGCGCAGGGGCGGTGTGTGTCCAGGTGATCCGGACACATGCAAACACTCTAACAAGAATGCTGAAATTGGGAGCCTCCAGATCCCCTATCCCTTCCCCTCTAGGGTGGCAATACTTCGGAGCATCCATGCGGTATGAAAGGCGCCTGCTGTACTTGGCCATCGCCCTCGCGGGCCAGCTGGGGTGCTTTAGCGAATGAGAAGCATCCAGAGGGATGCCTGGTGTCTCGCGGGCTCCGGCCATAAGAGCTAAGAGGAATTAAATTTAGCTTAACGATCATTCCTCTCAGACGTGTATTATCGCTTGTTTGTTTGTTAACATGTTGTTGTAAAATGGCCAGGCCTAATAATATGCTGTTTTCAGCTTAACCCACCCAAATCAGTCCCAAATGGCTCCTGTCAAGTCATGTTAGTTGGCTTGATATTGGGGCCGGAAAATCATCCACCTAGCCATGAAGAAGGACAGTCTGTCCCTCCCATCTGGTAAGGATACCCAGCCAGCGGGGCCCCTGTGCTCCTTAGGCCACCTTGAGTGTGGCTCTGTCCACCCTGTCCCCAGCCCCAACCGCGGCACCAAGAATAACCACCAGCAGGAAAAATGTCTACGGGTGTCCTGCATGGAAGTCTGGTGCTTTATATACAGTATCTCAGTCCGTCCTCAGAAGGACCCTTTGCGGCAGGCATTGTGCTGAGTGTGGGAGTGACAGCACAACTCTGAATACATCTGCCACCAGCGGATTGTCCGCTTCACAAGGGTTCACCCTACGGTGTGTGAACTCCCTCTCTGCCAAGCTGCTGAAAATACTATTTAAAATATATGGAGGCTGCTAAAGAAAGAAATGTAGAGCCTCAAGGCTGCATGTTAGAAAAGAAGGCCAAAAATTAATGAGCTCGGGATCCAACTTTGTAAGTTGGAAAAAAAACCCCACAACTCGTTGAGGCAGAATCTATTCCGACAGCCTCGCATGTGAATGGCTGGGTTTCCATCCAGGCTTCTGGGCTTCATCACTGAGGGTCTCACGGACCCCCTACAGTTCGCGGTCTCCCACGGTTCCTGAGCAAGCGGGGTGTCCGATCAGCCCAGGGCGCCGTGTTCATCTTCACATCCCCGTGGTCTCACACTTAGTAGGCACTTGATAAATGTTGGCCGAATGGATTATCTGCTTGACTTGTTATACTGATTACACCAATCCATTCTATAGCCATTTGCTCTGGCACGTTCGTGGGTGATTTATATTACACTATAACAGAGCATTCTCGCTCACTACCCGGAAAAGGGCATCCCTAAATTAAAGATATCCAGAGGAGAGTTTCTGCAAACTGAGCTCTCAGTGTGGATTTGGAAATGAAAGAGGCCAAGGACCACTGGATGCCTGAAATGATTTCCTGGGACTTGCTGATGATTTAAAGCGAAAGGTCAGAGCTCCGTGCAATTAGTTTCCCAAGCAGCTGGTACTCAGGGGCTCTCCAGGCCTCACGAGCTCCTCGGACGCTAACGATCATGTTAGTGGGAAAATACACTGGCCCTTCAGCCCAGAACAGTCCAGAGATTCATTAACACTGTCCTCTCTCTGTGTCCCTTCTCTCCTGAACCCACGTTCCACTTTAGGAGGAAGAACGGCTCCCGAGAATCCATGAGTCTCCTGCTCTCCTCCAACATGGTCGATCCCCCTCTGCTTCCCTCTCAAAACGAATCTTAACGAGGCACCCATCCAGTGCCTACTCATGAAAAACACAACGCAAGACCAAAAAAAAAGGTATTATCTGACCCCCTTTGGTCTTTTTAATTCAGACATCCCCCTTCTATAGATTAGTGCATTTCTGCCGTTGATATGTGACTGTGTCTTTCGTTTTACATCAATTCAGTAACATTTCCTGTGTTAATACTTACTATTAACGATGACAGCGGGTGGGGCTAGCCTCAAACTGTTGGGCCCTTGATGACAAATGCCTGAAAGGGGGCTAGGTGAAGCTGACATGGTGTTTCTCTGGACTGGTTTCTGCCAAGGCATCAAGTAACCTATAGCTGGGGACGTGAAATGACAGCAGTCACGCCCTTGTGGGGGGGTGGGGAGGAGACCATCTCTTCTGGATTGTCTTCCTTAGAGCTTAGTCCTGGTGCAGAAGAGGAAGACTCAGGTGGCAGGTTCTGGGCTAGGAAGACAGGGGAGACCCTCCCTTCTCTCTTGGGTTCTGGGAGTCAGCTGGGCCCTTATTCTAGGCATGAAAAGATCTGAACACCTTAGAGATAACTGTAGGCTCTCCACCTGTCCAAACCCCCACCCCCAAATAAACCCTCATGTAGACAAAACAGAAGACAGGCAGAAGCTGTAGCCTAAACTCCCAGGACTGGTATGGCCCAGGTGAGGGGGGCAAATCATATTTTGTATAGTACTTTCTTTCCATTTCCTCTATATCTTAACCAGTTACCTTTTTTATTTAAAAAAATTTTTTATGTGTATTTATTTTTGAAGGAGAGAGAGACAGAGGATGCGTGGGGAAGGGGCAGAGAGAGAGAAGGAGACACAGAATCTGAAGCAGGCTCCAGGCTCTGAGCTGTCAGCACAGAGCCCAACATGGGGCTCGAGCTCACAATCCGTGAGATCATGACCTGAGCTGAAATCAGATGCCCGACCGACTGAGCCACCCAGGCGCCCCATAAATTATCTTTTTTAAAGTGGGTTTTCCACCTCTGCTTGCTATGAGCTGAAGACGTCACCCCTAGTACCAGAGAATGTGGCTGTATTTGGAGTCAAGGTCTTTAAAGAGGTGATCAAGGCAAAATGAGGTCATTAGGGAAAGCCCGAATCTAACACGAGTAGTGTCGTTATAAGGAGAGAACCCAGAAACCCACAGAGGGAAGACCATGTGAAGACAAGGACACAGGGAGAAGACGGCCACCCACAAGCCAAGGAGAGAGGCCTCAAGAAACTGTCCCTGCTCTACCGTGATCTTGGACTTCCAGCCTCCAGACTGTGACACAAGAAATTCCTGGTGTTTAAGCCCCGAACTGTCCCAGCAGATCCAGCAAATGAATATATGGCAGCATACTGGAAAATTAAAGGGAAGGTTCTGTGTTCCTTTTTAGGACAATATTACATCAATATCTTTTCCCCCACAGATGGAATGGTTCTAGAAATAGAGCTTTGCCCACTAAAGAGAAGGTCTTGGGCACTAAGGGAAGGAAACCAGAGTCAAAACAAACCAAAACAAAGCAAAACCCAAGAAGCCGTCCATGTGAGCGAGTGGAGAGGTGCCTAGGAAGAGATGGGGTCACTGTGGGGTCAACGTCTCCAGCATGAAAGCCAGCAGGGGCTCTTGCATTGAGTTAAAAATTATTTAAATGGATGGCTAAGAGTCCATCCAATGGCCACATCATTCTCTTATTTCATTTGTGGCTGACATTTAGATTGTTTTCCATTTTTTTTAGGAAAAAATAACAACGCATGATTTTGTTTTTGGCATAAAACTTCCTATTTGTTTTTATAACAGCTTTATTGATCTATAATTCACATACCGTAAAATTCACCCTTGTAAAGAATACAATTCAGAGGTTTTCAGTATAGTCACAGAGTTACCTGACGATCACCTCTATCAAATTTTAGAACATTTTTATCATCCCCCAGAGAAACCTTTTACCCACTAGCAGGCACTCCCCATCCCCCCCATTCTCTCACCCAGACGCTAATCTACTTTCTGTCTCTACGGACAACCGGCGTGGGTGTATTTCCCTTCCCTTGTGAGCGGACCGGCCGGGCTATATGCTGACTAGACAGTCAACATTTTGAGGAACTGCCAAGGAATGTTCTAAAGTGTCTGGCCCATTCTATTTTTTAAATTTTTTCAATGAATTTTTGCTTGTTTCTAAGATTATTTATATTTATATTTGGAGAGTGTGCGAGCCGGGGAGGGGCAGAGAGATAGCGGAGAGAGAAAATCCCGAGCAGGCTCCTCATTGTCAGCGCAGAGCCCGATGTGGGGCTCAGTCTCACAAACCGTGAGATCATGAGCTGAGCTGAAATCAAGAGTCAGGCGCTTAACTGAGTGAACCACCCAGGCAGCCCTGGCCCATTTTATAATCCCACCAGCAATGGAGTTTTTTCCATTTTGAGGATTCCTCCCATAGGATAGATTTCCACTTTAAAGTCAGTTAAGCATCTGACTTTGGCTCAGGTCATGACCTTGTGGTTCATGAGTTTGAGCCACACATTGAGCCTGCTTCAGACCTTCTCTCTCTCTCTGTCCCTTCCCCATTCATGCTCTTTCTAGTTCAAAAATAAATTGACATTTAAAAAATAATAATCATAAAGTCCCTAGACACACACTGCCAAACTGCTTTGCTGAAAGGTAGCACGAGCAGTTTTCCTAACAGCTTTCTTTCGGCGTCATTAATTGGCATCTCTCACCCTCTGAGTCTGGCACAATTTCGTTTGGTCTAGGACGGTTTATCCCGATGAGTGCTTTACTGCTGCTCCCCACATCTCCCTCGCCCCGTCCAGCTCTTCAAGTTCAATTTGAAAATTACCTGGAATTTGTCAGACACTCTTCACCTGTGAGTGCCTTTCAAGCCTCTGAGGGTCAGGTACCACATCTTCAATTTATTTTCCATTTTGGCAGAGCAAGCAGGGAAGGCATCTGCATACAGAAGACACTCAGAGAACGCTTTCTGACCCGTCATTTCAAAAGCATGTAAGTCGGGAGAATGGTACTGCCTTTGTGTGACCAGAATGCTGCCCGGCCAGACTGAGGTTCCCACCCCTGGGTCCTCTACTGGACTGAGGAACCTTCAAAGGCAGACAATCAGCCTGTTTGGGCTTTGCGATTCCACCTATCATGTAAGAAGGGTGAGGAAGCCATCCTGGAGGAGGTGACTACCACGTGCCAGAGGCTTTTTCCTTAAAATTTCCTTCACCAGATCTTCAAAACAGTCCATGCAGAATTTCATATCCAAGTGCTACTGTTGTCATTGTACACACGGACACGGAGACCCCGATATACACATAAGGGCATGGAGACCCCGATATACGCGTAAGGACACAGAGATTCAGATATACGCATAAGGGCACGGAGACCCCAATATATGCGTAAGGACATGGAGATTCAGATATACGCATAAGGACAGAAGACCCAGAGCGGAAGGCAGGTGTCCCCACAAGGGGATCCCATTTCACTACTGTATGTCGCTTCCAAGGCCCTCAAAACTCTGGCAGTACTGTTAGAATTATAAGAAAAAAGGAAAATATTCCAAATATGAAAGAAGCCTTAGTCTTTTACTTTTTTCCTTTATTTTTTATAAAAATTCTTTACCTTAAAAATGGTGAACACACTTGAATGTGATATCATTGTTTTGGCACCTAGCTTTTCCTTTGCAATTGATAGAAACCTTAGGAAATTCATGTATTTTTTTTATTTTAAAATACTCACTGTTTTCCTTTTTTATATAATCAGCTTTTTCTTTTATTTTATTTGAAATTTTTTAATGTTTATTTGTATTTGAGAGGCAGAGAGAGAGAGAGGCCGTGCATGAATCAGGGAAGGGGAGCAAGAGAGGGAGACAGAATCTGAAGCAGGTTCCAGGCTCTGTACTGTCAGCACAGAGCCTGACGTGGGGCTCGAACTCACAAGCTGTGAGATAATGACCTGAGCCAGTCAGATGCTTTACCAATTGAGCTACTCGGGCACCCCTACAATAGGTTTAAAAAAATGTTTACTTATTTATTTTGAGAGAGAGAAAGAGTGAGCAGGGCAGGGGCAGAGAGAGAGGGAGACAGAATCCCAAGCAGGCTCCCAGCTCTCAGTACAGAGCCTGATGTGGGGCTCGATCTCACAAACTGTGAAATCATGACCTGAGCCAAAACCAAGAGTCATACACTTGATCAACAGAGCCATGCAGGTGCCCCTAAAATACTCATTGTTTTCTTAAAATTAGATGAAGAAAGTCTGGCTGGAATGCACACAAGAACTGGGAAGATACGCAGCATTCCTCTTGGCCAGAGAGAAATGCTTTAGCTCTTGCAGTAGGGAAGGGACCACTGTCTCTAAGCCTCATGTCAACTGGGATAAGGTTCTGTGTAGAAGCCAACTGCAGAAGAATGCTGGAATGTCAGAATATCAGAAATGGAAGGGACCCTGCTGGCCTCGGGGAGGGGAGAGGTGTTCAAGTCTGCCCCTCCAGGTCCCTAAGAGCCCAGAAAGCTGTGTACGGTCTGGTCTTTGTGTCTTTGGTACCAGGCACTAGCAATGGGATGGAGCTTCCCCGTGCTTTGGCAAGAAGTGAAAAACCAAGGATCTAGGGGAATGAGACAATAATTCTCCAACTATTTTTAATATTTCAAAAATTTAGAACAAATGTCGTATCCCCAAGCCGCCCACAGATACACACACGGCCACCAACCTATCTAGAACTCCGAGTTCTGTTGCTTGGCAAGGGACACCTTGTGCACCAACACCCATCATCTAATACTGACAAGAAGCTGTGGCAAAGGTACTAAACGTTCACCACACTCTTCCTCCTGGGCACCCAGGCCCGCTACCTTTCCCACAGCCTGCCTTGCAGTTAGGTGTGCTGGCCAGCCTGACCTCTACCAAAGGAATGTGAGTGGAAGCGGTATGTGCCATGCCCAGGCCCAGCCCGTATAGCTTCCACAGGTCACTCTCCAGACCCCTTCCCTAATCCGGCAACCTTGGAATGAGAACTGAAGACTGTAAGATCACAAGGCAAGAATGCAGTAGGGTCCCCTCCCTAAAGAAAGACAAAAAACACACTTCAAAGCAACCTGGCTCTAAGGGTACATGACAGCTTCCCTCACGACCTTGTAACATGAGACCACTTAACCATACTGCATGTTTGTGTGTTACCATATATGGGAGACAAAGAAGCAGAAAATGTATATTTAAAAAACTATGCCCCGGGGCATTCGGGCTCAAATCTTTGGGTCTGAACCCAACAGAGCGGTGCCAGCATGAATAAAGTTGCTTCCTGGAAAGAAAAGTCTCAGTGTCACGACTCTGTGTGCAAGAATCCCGCTACAAGAGGACCCTAGATCCCTGAGTTGCCACTTGGAGGAGAGCTCTCTGCTCATCAAGGGCGCTTTTTTAGGATCTACAAACATAAGAAATACTCTTGCCATGCTAAGCCAGTGAGGTTGGGAAAGTTACCTGTTAGAGTAGCTAGCACCACCCTAGTTCACTCAAAGGTAATCAAACGGCTGTTAATAAAGTTGTTTCTGAGTCATGGCTGGTGCATCGGACATCAATAACCAGCGTTATAACCAGGTAATAATGTGTGAGAATTTTCAAAGTTTAAATTCCTCATCTCACAAATGGGTCAAATGAGAATTCCAGTAATTTGTATGAGACCAGAAGAGCTGGAAGTCAGACCCGAGCTTTCTGATTCTGCCCTGGGCTCTTTCCGACCTACCATTTGACTTCTGCTTATCTTCCACTTATTACAGCAGCATGGACGGTTGCAGGCCAAAGGTAAGTATGAAATAGCCAAGAATCTAGGCCATTCTGGGAGGGGGAGGGTGGAGGACTCAGAAAGAGCCTCCTCTTCTGTGTGCCTTTTCTTAATTACAAGGGAAAATAGCATTTTTTCAGGGTTCCCCCACTATATACCAACTAGCAATTCAGGGGCTCAAGTGGAAATGGTTTCTGTATCTCAGGAGAGAGAAAAATGCATCTGATAACAATCATCTTGTTGGTTTTGATCTATGTCATCATCGTCATTATCTATTTTCCCTCTTGGTAGAAAAAAAAATCAGGTAAGAAATTAACAATCAATCCAGCAAGAACTGAAGTGGATACAGAGTAATAATAATATTAACCTTCAAGTTCATTGAGCACTTACTTTATATTAGGTACCGTGCTAAATACAAATACGCTCTTTCATTGATCCACAGAAAGGGACTCATGAAGTGACAATTATTATTATGCCCATTTAACTGATGACAAAACAGAGGTTCCAAAGATAACGTAACCCATCTGAGGTTGTATAATGTCATTAGGCATTAGATATCTTTGAGACCATCACTGGTGACGTGCCACTAAATTGGACTGTCATGTAGTGACATGAAATGCAAATGCAATGTTTTCTAGCACCTCAAAAGAAGGCTCTGAATTAGTTTTGTGACTTTTGGACTGGGGAAAGAGGGTCACCAAGGGGCTAGGAGACATTTCAGGCAGTTACAAATCCAGTGCCTCGGCGTCACCAAAGACAGAGCTTAGAATCTTAAAAGGGAGTCTCTCTCATATGGAAACAGAACTTCCCAGAGGAAAAAAAAAGTTTGTTTTATTCAGTCAGTAAGGTCTTTTGAATTTCTGGTTAGAAGGAAGTGTGAATTCTGACAAAGTATTTAAAGGAAGAATATGAAACACTACACACAGGCACTGGACCCAGAGTTGAATTCAAAGCCTCCTTCTGCCAAGAACAAGCTGTGGTCTTAATCTTTCTAAGCTACAGGTTGGTTTTTTCTTTTTCATCTGCAAATAAAATGGGTGAGCAGAGACAATACTTACCTCATAAGGATGTTATGAGGGTTGAATAAAATAATAAAATAAAATAATACTGCCAAAGCTTTAAGCTCACACCTTGCCTGGCTCCTAGATGGTACCTAACAAATGGTAGAGTTTATTTCAAGTGTTAGTAGTTTCTTGTAAAAGGCAACTTTCCAAGTAATCCTAGAAGTTTTATTAAACTCAGACCGAACTCTGATTATATTCACCTCTGGTTTTTCTGTGTTTCTGTTTTTTGTTTTGCAAAATTTCTAGAACTGCATGTCCAAGAGGTCAATATGGTGGCCACTAGCCACATGAGCCTATTTAAGTTAGTTAAAATGAAAAAGTCAGTTCTTTAGTTCCAATGGTCACACCTTAAGTATTCGATACCCATATGAATTTAGTGGCTACTATGTTAGAACAGATGTAGGCTAGTTCCACCACCGTGTGCAGTTCCCTGGGCCATTGTTGGTCTAGAAGAAGAACAGAGCTGGAAAGAAGTTAGGGAACCCACACACTTACAGAGGTTAGTTTCCACAAAGCTCTGCTGGGGGCAGGTTGATGGACCAGATGGACCAAAGGGGTCCTTCTGCATGCACGAGAATCTGACACTCCTTGGAGAGATACTCAATTTTTCAGAACATGTTCCTGGATGGATATTTCACGACACTAGGTTACCCTTGGCCGGAAATTTTGGAAACTCAGGTTCGTATCCTCAAGTGTTTGACTCCTCTCAAGGGCTTTGGTTCTGAAAGGGTCCAGAGGACTGCTGATACATGAAAGAGGACACCACACAAGGGACCTTGTGTGCATAAGATAAATGTTGTGAAAATACCATTCAAGAAAAACATAAAACATTAGATACATTGTGTGCCGTAGAATCAATGGTCCGAAAGCAAACAGGAGTATGAATTTTCTTTACACCTGTTCATCTTTTGCATTTACCCCCACCAATATGACCATATTTTTACATAAAATATGTTACATCAGCATAAAATATGTTATATTCAGGCTGTTGTTTTTTTAGTTTGGAGAAAAACACCTCAATAACACTTCTTTCTAAAAATTTTGTTATATTTCCAAGAAGCACTCAAAGGCTTTTATAAACAAACTTTTATAAAAACATACATGCAATGTTAAAGCAGGATATGTTGTGTGCCAAGAAAAGCATTTATATTATAAATTTGTTTTTTTTTGTTTTGTTTTTGAAAAAAAGCTAAGCAGAGAGAAATCCATTGGTTGCAATTAAATTATGGAATGGCAAGATATTTTTCTTTCTTGTCTTTTTACAGTTCATGCTGCAATTTTATTTTTCCCATTTTTGAAGATAGTACAAATAGAATTCATAAACTATTTTCTTGCTAAATGAGGGCAACTCATTAGCAGATGTGGGGGAACATAAAAAATGTCTAAGGCTTTGGATTTTCTTCACTTAAATCACAGCTCTTCAAAGCTCTCCCACTGGCATGTAACTGAGCGGTTCTGTGAGTCACATGGACAATGTCCTGAGTGCAGTTCTGGGAATGTGGACCAGTGAACACAAGGAGGATGGTCACGGCAGGGACACCGGCCCCCCTAATGGTGTGGAGTAAACCGTGCAGATGCCTCACCAGGTGACAACGAATAGACCAGGAGGGCTCCCTTCTCATGATGTGATCTAGAATTCTGCATCAGGCTGAAGTTTAAAGGCTCCGCACTCTTCCTTTTGTTCAGTATTAGAACCATGCTTGCTTTGCTCGCCAGGACCCCAAAGACCAGCGGTAGTGGTTCTGCCATCTTTTCTCAGAGTTTGGGAGGTAGGTGATCTGGTCCGGGAGAGCAGGCTAATGTTCTTTTACGATTTCCACATCCATTTTGAGCTTCAATTTCCTATCGCACATTGTATTGGAGATGTTGGTCATGGCTCCCGCCTGCCTGTAGACTCTCTTAGGAGGGAAACGATCCCAATTATATACACGACACTACTTCCTTCCCCTCAGCCAAAGCTAACTGGAGGGCATCACATTGTCACTTAAAGCTGTTCAGGGACCTGGGAGAAAAACTAAACTTGTTGGTTCTAGCTCTGTGATCTTGTACAAATTATTTAAACTTTATAAGCCTCAGTTTCCCCAAGTGAAAAACCAAATCAATGGTGCTTGCTTTAGGGTTGTGGTCAGTGCATAGAGAGATGGTGCATGACACAGCACAGTCCCTGACAGAACTCGGGCCCTTGGTAACATCAGTTGCTGGTTTCACTGTTATCATCATCACCATCACCACTATCACCATTATGGTGACATTATGACGCTCAGCATTATCGCCAATATCGATATCATCATCACCAATATCACCAATATCAGTATCATCATCATCATCACCATCATCATCATTAGAACCCAGTTGAATAGAAAAGGTAAGCTGAAAGGCTGATAGATTCAGGGTTGAAAATACCATTTTGACCTATAGGCTGCGCACTGAGTAAGCAGAGAAAACCAGTCTGCAGGGCAAAGATAGTGACACAGGTAGGCAGTACTGGCATTTAGTGGGCAAAGGCCAAGCACACTAGGCATCCTGTATTATGCAGCAGTATGACGTAGAACCAAGAAGCATCCTGGGTCCCACAGGACTTTCAAAATTCTTGCTGGACAATGTGTATAAAGTTCAAGCCGAGAGTCTAACTACACATTACATATATATAAACGTGTTGTTTACAAGGCTTTAATACATCCTGAGTTTTCCAGGAATGTGTCTACTATACAAACCAAAGAAAGGCCATGGTTTGTTTTCTTGGAAATTTGTTAAGAAGTCGGTCACTGTGGCGGTTACAAACATGGCTGCAAATTCTTTGGCGCTATTCCCATCCACAAGTGGGATCTGCGCACTCAGATCCTCCCCACTTCCTACCCCCACCCCACATGACTGCTTGGATCAAGAGTATGGCAGAAATGATGCTGTGTGACTTTCAAGGTTAAGTTGTAAAAGTCATGGAGCATCTAGTGAGACACTGTCCTTAGAGCCCTAATTGCCATGGAAGAAATCTGAAGACCTAAATCGGGCACCTGGGTGGCTCAGTTGGTTAAGCATCCGACTTCGGTTCAGGTCATGATCTCATGGTTCTTGAGTTTGAGCCCCACATCGGGCTCTGTGCTGACAGCTCAGAGCCTGGAGCCTGCTTCGGTTTCTGTGTCTCCTACTCTCTGCCCCTCCCCCAGTCCCCCCCTCTCTTTCTCTCTCAAAAATAAACATTAAAAAAATAATTAAAAATTAAACAAAGAAGTCCGAATGCCCTGAGATCACCAAGGTGGATCACCACATGTCAGGAGTCCAGTCCTCAATATCTTGGCCCAGGGTCCAGGCAGGTGACTGAAGTATAGTCATTTTGAAAGTGATTCTTTCAGCCTCAGCTCTTCCAGGGCCAGCCACTGGGGGTCCTCCCAGTTGATGGCCCAGACATCATGGAACAGCAAAGAGCTAATCTTTCTGTGATCTTCCCAAATACCTGACCCATAGGACCTATAAGCATCACGAATGATTGTCTGGGGGTCACTGAGTTTTGATTTGTTACACTGCAGTTGGTAACTAGAAAACTCACCCTTTTGGAAGGTCAGGTTGGCAGTACAATCTGACTACCTCAGTGTATCTTTGAAATTATTCCATTCATGGTGATTCTACACATGCATGTCACTTCATTTTCCATCTCTCTGCTTATATCTTACTTTTTGTTTCAGATAAATCACATGCCTTGCCATCTTCTTTCATATTTCAGGTAGGGCATTATATTAATTTCATTTTAAATTAAGCATTTAAGTAGGTTACATTACCTGGGAAGCTCACTTCAAGGTAAGAAAACAGATGTTGTAAAAATATTTGCTATAAAAAGAGACAGTTGGGTCCAATGGGTTGAAACCACTGATCAAAGCCCTTTTTCCCCTGAGACTTGGAGAGGGCGCTCATTTTTCTCAGCCACGTTTCTAGTTTCCAGAGATCTGGCTGGACTTTGTTTCCACTCCCTCAGTTCTGTGAGATTTTCGTAGTATTCCTGTAGCCACCTGCTCTTAGCCAGCTTGGGTAGGATCTTTCAACTCAAGGAGTCTTGCCTAGGACACCCTGTTTAGCTCCAACTAGGCTTTCCTTTTTCCTTGGCAGAGAAAATGAAAGCTCAAAGAGATGAAACCAAGCTGTGTTTCTTCTGGCATCTGTCGGCATTACTGAGTTAGATCCAAGAGACAGTTGCCTCTCCCTTCTCCATCTCCTTGCTCTTGCTAGAACCGTCAAAAGCCAGATGATATTTCTTTAGGTTTCTCTTAGACTCTTCCATACATCATTGTTTGATCTGGTATAAGCTTTAAAACCCAAATATCGCTCCTTTGGGTTGCTCTCAGCATATTCTGCTCCTCTTTCATTGCTTAGTCTGCCTTCCTTCTCACTTCTTCCAGGCTTGCATTCCCCCATGAACATGTCCTGCATCTTTCATCCTTAGTAAGTATGAGCTTGTCGTATGCATCCTGGCTGTTACATTAAGACGCCTTTGGACTTTCACATCAAAAGCATTGGCAGTCTGGGCTTCAGAAGTTCATTTTTGACAGTCATTCACCCCTGGGGTCCTTAAAAATCTCTGCCCATGGAAGTATATTTTTAAAGTCTGCCTTGCTAGAATACAAAAAGGTTGTAGATCTTACTCTAGGGAGTCAGCACCCGTGCCCCAGCTATCATAAATTCTAAACGGCACATGCATTCCCTCAGTGTTTGCCGGAGATCCTTTTTGGGGTGTTTTCCCAACCTTGCATTGATTACCTCCCTTGTCCACCAACGAGGGCTCCCAACTGCCTCGTCTGTACCAGATACTTCCTGCCTCTCTGACATAGCTGATCAAACACAAGAAGGACAAATGATCAAGCTGGACCAAGGAGAGTCTTTCTTCAGTGAACTTCATATTGGTTCTAAGAGGTCAGCAAGATTCTAGTGTAGTTTGGGCTATGCACTTGAGACACAAACAAACAAACAAATGCTTTGACTGTAAGACAGAGATATTCTTTCTCCCGAAGAAGAGGAAAAGCGCTGATACTTTGCAAGCATCATAAATAAAAGTCAGAGAGAGGGTCCTGGTGCTTCTGAGGGCCGGGTTTCAGTGTCTGGCCGTGGCCCAGGTCCCGCAGGTCCCCTTAAACACTTTATAAATCTCCCCCACCTTCTGTCCTCTACAGCCAAATCCATGATGTTTTCCTCATATGCAAAGTCCTAACTAGTCCAGAGATTTTTCTTTTGGATCAGTTTCATGATCGAGATTCTTGTATTATCTGAAAAATCAGTTCCAAGAAGTTTGACAGTAATTTAAGCATGATTTCCTGTCAAAGTTGGCCTAATATTTGGAAAAAGAATAGCAAGTTGGGAGAATATTCAAATTTGGGGATTTTTTTTCCTTAGGAAAAAAGACCAAAGAAGGCAAAGGAAGGGAAGACACAAAAAGAAAATTATAATTGTAGATTACAAAGTCCTGCCACACCAAACGGAGTGTGGGCAGGGAACTCACATCGTGGGTGAGCCAGTATCAGGTGGCACCAAGTGGGGTCTCTCTCAAGTGGCTTGCTGATGACAGGATTTGTAAAACTTGGCTTCATGCAGACCCCAAATAGCTACCACAAAGTTCTTCGGGCTTTGGCTCTGGGTTCGCAGCGTGTTCCAGGAAAAAGCCTGCTATGGTCTGATTTTTGAAAAGCTCCGGGAAGGAAGCATATTCAAAAGAGCCGGCTGCTCAAGAAACCATTCCAGGCTGCCATCTTTGTTTTTGCAAGATAACAAGAGAAGTAGCTTTCCATGCCCTCGTGGGCTGTTTCTTGGTTTTTTGATGACTGTGGACCAGCTCTGTCCTGAGCAACCCAGAGAACTTCTCCACCATCCAGTGGCTGCTACCACACTCTCTCCAATAAGGGCTGAACCCCAGCCTGGGGCAGGAGCCCACCTTCCACGTTTGTTCTCCCCTGGGCACTCTCCCTCAGCCCTTTGGGAGCCCTTTAGAGTTCCCTATATCTTTATAGTCTCCTTCTATAGTTTAATAATTCTTTAACTTCCCTAGTTTAAATAGTAATCATAAAATTAATAATAGCAATAATAATCATAATAAAAGGCTTTAGATGAGCTAAATGTTTGGCCATAAAATTATCCCAAGATAACTAGGCATCATGATATCTACAAATTCCATGTCCTGGGAGCCTCATGACCTTGGAGGATTCAAAGACTAAGTCTGTCAGTTGAAGAGTGCGTCTTTGGATATCAGAATAAATAACCTATATGCCCCTTGAGAAGTCTGCACTGGATTCCCAGTGCCAGGATTTTCTCTATTTCACAAATTATATTTTAACTTTTGGAATAGAGACTATACCCACCAGCTGATAATATTCCACAATGGGGGATCACACTGACTTGTGAAAGGTTCTACAAATGTTTGGGCATGAAGCCAGGTCTAATGGTTCCAAAGCTAGGCCTGCACCACCACCATCCCCCACTCCAACCACAGACCAAAAGCTGGAAAATATCCTCCTTTATGAAAGGTGATATCCAAGGAAGACAAAGCTTTAACCAGGCACCTAGGTATTGCTAGGCACTTAAATAGTTACATGTGTTAAAAGACAGAGAGCAGAGAGTAGAAGGAGGCTCCCGATGTCTGCTTCTAATAAAGCACTAAGCCTCTGGTCCTTTGCCCTCCCAGTTTCCCGCGGGCATGGCTGTGACCAGCTGGAACGTTAATCTTGCAGGTACAATTTTATCACACAGAGGATAGAGTTGGTACCCCCCTCAAGAAATATCTAGAGCCAGAAATTCTGAGATTTTACACCTTTAAGGACTAAATTTGTCAAAGAACCCAGAGCAAATTAACCTATTTCTCTACTCAGGAGAGAAGACAAAATATGTCCGTCTTCACTGACAAGGACTCCTAGCAAATCTGGATGGATGACGCTTCCAGAGAAGACAACGATGGATTATGAACTTCCTGAGGAAATGGATTTCAAAAGAAACCCCAAACACCACGAATCACAGGCTGCTTTGTTTTCTTATTCATGACCTTCATCTACCTTCTCTTCCATAAAGCAAATGGAAATGTGTCATTCTGATTAACGGTGATTGCTTCCTTGTCATACATCAACTAAAATGAGATGTTTTATCGTGACAGATTTAAGGGGACATGGGCATATATTTAAGAGCACTTTTAAAAAACATTCTTGATTAACCATGGCACTTATCTTCTTCCTACCCACCCCCGTTCCTCAAGGTAGAGAAATTACATGGCATTCAGGAGAAGCTGATTACTGCCTTGTTTGTGTAGCTGTATATTTACAACACTGTTGTAATAGTGTTGACCAGCCTCAGAATTGTGATTAGCCAAAGAATAATCCTAGCTGACAAGCTTCACAGTGATTTTTCTATAGAAACAGTACCCCCAACCCCTGTGTTTAAGAAGCATGTTTATGCAACTTATTTTTTCCCTTTGTGGAAGCAACTTATTTATGCAGAAAGCAAAAGAAAGCTAAAACAGGCCAATTATGATTATAGCCACCGTGATTTTTGAACATAAATTCCTAGAGGGTCAGGACAGTATGGAACCTGCATAATGTTAACAGAAGACCACAGAGCGGGGATCATTCTATTGGTTTGCGACAGTATTCTCAAGGACTAGCACAGTGCCTGTACTATGTTTGGAACTCAGTCATTATCTACTGAATGTAATTGTGAAGGTTAAGCAAGGGATCTTAAACACACGGAAACTCATCCGCAAATGGCTACGAGAGAGGAGGAGATTGGAAAGGCAGTGCATGGGTGAATGAATGAATGAGTCAGTGAGTGAATGAGTGAGTGAGTGATTACATCCTCAGGGCTAAGAAACACGAAGCAAGCAGACAGATGTAGTACAACCGTGACCTACAACATGAACTCCTTGGGGGGCAGGAGCCACACCATTCATCTGGCTGACCAGCATCTAGCACCGAAGTTGGCTTTCAGGAATGCTTGTTGAATGAGCAAACAGGTGGATAAATTGATGAAAGCACTTCAGCCTAAACCTTTACCTCCAGGACAAACAACAGTGCTTGTGTTTGTAATAAATCTTTTTAATCAATGTAAACTTAGGCCAGAATAAAAAAAAAACAGCAGCAAAAAAACAACCTGACAAGTATCAGCATGGTAAGGAACACAGGTCCTGGAGGTTAGCTGTAGGCCTGTCCACGTTGGGCAGCTTCCACCTTCACCAAGGAAACATGTACAACTTTGTTCATTTTAAGCATGTTAGTGATGATGTCACATTAACTCTGGTACTCATCGCTTAAGCTAGTGGTATGAAGTGCCCAGCATAGGTCTGGAACCTGAGAATGAGAGGCATCACCGAATGAGAGGCAGACACACCATGATCTAGCAAAGGAGGAAGGGGAACTTATGTCAGAGAAGACACCAGAGGAAACCTCCTCACTGGGTTTGGATAAAATCCATCTAAAGCCTTGCACACAGAGCAGTTCTAAAGGGTGCATAAGTACTCTTGATCCAGAAAAATAGAAGCTCTCCACATTTGGGACATAACATCTCCACAGGGCAGCTAGGGATGGGTAAAAGATTCTAGGTCAAGACCAGGGAGGTAGAGAAGTTATCAGTTGAACTGTCAAGGTTAGGAGGAGGATTTGGTTTGAGGAATAAAATGGGTCCAATTTGGGGCATGTCAATTTTGAGGGGACAGAGGACATCCAGAAAGGAATGATGACTGGTGAGTCAGAAGTACACATCTCAGGCTCCCACAGGGCAAGAATCTGACAGATATTTCAACTTTAATAGCATATGGGGTGGCAGGTGAAGCTGAGGCAAGAGAATAGAGAGAGAAAGAGGCAGAGGGTATAACCATGGGGGTTGAAACAGTAGCCAAAGGACACAAAAGGGACAGATGGAAGGTGGGAGGAAGATCAGGGTACCCTGAAGCTTCAGAAGATAACGGTTTCTCGCAGACGGCAGTACTCAACAGTGATGAGTTTGTCAGAGTTTATAGAGGGTAAGGACTGAGGAAACATTGTTAAGAAATGACCAAAGACCTTCAAGTGTTGGGTTTCCATGGGTTGTGCTGAATGGTTTTCAGTGGGCTTCAAGAGGTTATATTGAATGATGGAAACCAGAACATAAGGGTTAAGGATGAGTTTTTATTGAGGCAGTGAGTTATAAATATTCTTTCAATATGGATTGATGGTTTTAAAAAAGAACATGCATTATTCATGTTATAGGATTCAACCGAAGCACTAGTGCCCTGTTATGCTTTTGCTAATCCCAACCAGAAATAAACTCCCATTCCTCTGTACTTTTATAACACTTTGTCCATATAGCATCTACCATATTATACTCTGTACTATAATTACCCCAGCTTGGGTACAGTGCTTCTCTGATGCCTACCCAAGAGTGGGCTGTTCGAGAAGTATTTGTGGAATGAGTAAAAGCCCACATGCTTACAGGTCTGCCTGTCCAGTGCGGTGTGGCTCTTTAGAAGATGACACAAAAACTAGTGCAGAGGTAAATAAACAGTTCAGTTATATGTTTAAAAAAAAGTCTTAATTATAAAATATAACAGACAGAAAATAAAATAAAATAAAATAAATAAAATAAAATAAATGCTTAGTTTAATGAACCATTATGAGGTCAATGCTTTGGAGTCATGACCCAGGTCAAGAAACAAATTAGCCAGATACTCATAAGCCCTCTACATGTCCATCTTTTTAAAAAAATATATATCTTTTAATGTCTATTTGTTTTTGAGTGAGTGAGTGAGTGAGTGAGTGAGTGAGAGAGAGAGGGAGAGAGAATGAGCAGGGGAGGGGCAGAGAGAGAGGGAGAGACAGAATCTGAAGCAGGCTCCAGGCTCTGAGCTGTCATCACAGATCCTGACATGGAGCTCGAACTCACAAACTGTGAGATCTTGACCTGAGCCGAAGTTGGACACTTAACCAACTGAGCCACTCGGGTGCCCCTTAATATATATTTTTAAAGTTTATTTATTTTGAGAGAGAGTATGTATGCAAGTTGGGGAGAGACAGAGAGAGGGAGACAGAGAGAATCCCAAGCAGGCTCTGCACTATCAGCATGGAGCCCAGCGTGGGGTTTGAACTTACAAACTGTGACGTCAGGATCTGAGCTGAAACCAAGAACCAGATGCTTAACTGACTGAGCCACCCAGGCGCCCCTCCACCTGTCCACCTTAATAACAATTTCCTCCCTACTCCCTCAAGAGTGACTACTGTCCTTCATTTAAGGTAGCACCTTAGAGTTCTCCTCTATAGTTTTATGAACTTGGTGATGACATCTCGAAACACTAGTTTTGCCTATTATGTTTCTATGCCTCTCTATATATTAATCTATAGGTTGCCCCTCTGTCCCTCCCTTTTGTCCACATAATTTATTTGTTGAAGGAAACAAGGTGTTTGTCCTATAGAGCTTCCTGCTCTCTGGACTTTGCTGATTGCACCTCCACTGACCTACAGGACTGACCATCAGGTTTAATTTTGGGCAAGACAACGCACAGACTTTGCTGCAGCCTTCTGTCAGAGCCTTATGCAGGTGTCTCTTTTGTGACGTTGTCAGCCAATGATGTACAAAACTCACATCCATTAATTCATTAGGGTTGTAAAATAAGAGTATACAAATTCAATCATTTTCTCTGTAGTTACTAGTTGGAATATTTCTAGAAAGAGAAACTTTCACTTACCTATGCTTTGTTTCCTCAGGGTACAGTTCCTATGGGAAGGCAGGATAAAATGACTTTCTTTCGCCCTATTTACCAGTTTTTAAAATAATGAGTGGTTCTTTATTGTTCTCCAAAGACTGGCAAATTAGTTTTTAATATCCTTATGCACTCATGGATTTAAATAAATTTGTTGAGCTTCAATCCACTTAAATTACCTTTATTGAATACATATTGTCTAATTTTGATCCAGTGGGAACAGCTTTAAGTTAGTTCCTAAGTCCTTTGGACACAAACTTAATAAGTCTTTTAGTTTAGTCTTGCTAACTGGTATGACCCAATGTCCTAGGCTCACCTTGTACCTATTCTGCCCAGACTTAGAGTCATCTATTTTCCCAAGAATTCTCTGTCTCCTTTCTATGGAAAATAATGTTTAAAGATCATGATCTGGGTCCTACAAATGTCATTGCTACTGGGTTGTTTATCATTCCTAAGCCTTTTCTGTGCACATAGGTCTGATACTCTCAATTCAAATTCAGTAGCGCAGTGTTTTACTGAACCTCTTCTACCTGGCACTCATATTGACTTTCCTTCACACCTAGAATCCCGATTCTTAAGGCCACAAGAGATTATGGAATTAGAATAGCACGTAATTGCTCATGTGCTTTATCTCACATTATATATGAAACAATCTCAGTTAAAAATAGTAATTCTTCTATCAAAATTATGATTCTTGAAGACTGTTTAATATCCTCTTTATCGTTTGTATTTTTACATTTTTTCAACATTCTTTACAGTTATACTGTATCTGCACCGCAAGAGCATACAGACATTATACACTATACTTTCTCCCTTCTGATCTTAGTTCCACAAGAAGATATATATTTAGCACTTACTGTCAAACCATATGGCAATGGCTCTCTACTTATTTCAGTTGATTGGAATTTGCTATCTAGCAGATTCCTCAGAAAAACTCATGGGAGAAAATGTTCCCAAGGTCACTGAGTATGCCTGGGAAGTTTGCCTGCACCTTTCACTTGGAAGCCATTTTAGCTGGATATAAAATTCTTAGCACACATTTCTCTCCACATGTATCTTAAATATGTTACTCCATTTCCTTCTGTCAGGAAATACTGTTGTAGGAAAAGCTCATGACACTTGAGTTGCTTTCTTTTATAGGTGATTAGGTCGTTTGCCTTGATGCCTAAAGTTTTTGTTTCTCTTGAAAGTCCAACAATTTACTAATTTTTGCCTCACTATTGGTCATTCTGGGTCAATTTTCTCAGATATGTGGCATGTACGTTCAGTGTGTAATTTCAAAAAATCTTAGAAAATTTTTTTAAGTTGTAGTTTTACTATTTCTTTTGTTCCCTTGTTTTGATTTTCTTCTTTAGGACCCTGTATATTTCTTACAATATGTATGCTGGATCTTTTCTGTCTGCCTTCTAAATTAATCATTTGCTGTCAACCCCTTTTTAAAAAATCTTTTTTCTCTTTTATTTCTTATCCTTTTCTGAGTAATAGAACCTTACTTCTGAGTCTTTCTAATTCTTAGGTATATATTTTCTTTCTCATACTATATCATTTTTTTAGCATAACTTAGCTTTTTAGAAATAGTGGGTTATAGTATTATTTGATGGGTAGGTGGGCCTGTCTTTTTAGCATTCTTTAATTGTCTGCGAGGCACTGTCTACATTAGTAGATAGTAGAATACTCAGTTGTTAAGATAAATGGGATTACTTAAGGAATGGCTGTCTAAGGCACAGAAGGGCAGATCTTTCCCACTTTCCTTCCCAGCCTGTTCATCAGGGAGAAATTTGGTGATCAATGATATACACATTTTGTCTAAATAAATCCTATAGCACTGTGCTCTGGGGAATCAACTGACATGGCCTAACAAAATGAAAAACATCCAATGACAATCACAAAGCTCTAATTCTCGGTACCTCATACCGACCTCATGAATTGGTATCAAATATGAAGAACTATTGGAATAATTTTCTGATGCACTTTCTGGACCAGATGAGGGGGAGGCCAAAGAATGAGTCTCAACAGGAGCAAAAATTAAGCACAAATCTGAATGAAATAAGGAAGCAAGCCATACAACTATTTGAAGAAACACTGTTCCAAGCAGAAGGAACAGTAAGTGCAAAGGCCCTGAGGTAGAAACATGAACCAGAGCCAGGTCCTTGGACCATTTCTGAATTCACTTACATTCATAGCTTTGATGATCTCATCCAATCTCATGGTTTGAAGCACTAATTACACACTGATGACCCCCAAGTTGAAATCCAGACTTGCATATCCAAATGCCTATTCCAACATCTCCCTTTGGATGTCCACTAGGCATCTCAAACTTAGTATTTCCAAATCTGAACTCCTTAATGCCACACCAAACCTGCTCACACCACCATGTTCACTCTCTAGGTAAGTGGCCACCTCCATCCTTCCATTTATTCTCTACTCTCTTTCACATATAAGCCATTGGTAAATCTTGTTCCTTCTTAGAAAATACACCCAGTCTCCTCACACCTGCACTGTCACTGCACTTATCCATCGCTCTTCTGGATCTCCACCGTAGCCTCTTCACTAGTCACCCTGCTTCTACCCCTTCTTTGCTCCCATAAGGACTATACTACAGTCAATTTGTTTCCTCCTAAAGTCAGCCAAGTCACATCACTCTGTCTCAAAACCTTCCACTAATGCCTCAGAATCAAACTCCTCCAAAGTCCACATAAGGGCCTAGAAGGTGCCTTTCTAACCTTGCATCTCCCCCCAGCTCACTGTTTTAACCACACTGGCCTCCATGCTGCCCCTCAAACACAGCAGGTATACCCCAGCCTCAGGATCTTTGCACTTGCTCTTCTTAGTCCCTTAGTAGCATAAGAGAGGGGACCTGCCTGGATCAGCAGTGACACTGAACCGGCAACTAAGGAGTGCGATAAATCCAACTCTGCACATCTGATTCTCATAAAAGAAGATACAAGGGTTGTAAAAACATAAATGGTTTTCTACATCTACTTAAGAAATAATCCGCTAAAAGAGCCTTTAAATAAATAGAGAGAATTTACGTGTAAGAAAATCTTCCCAAGCAAAGATTGTTAAAGACAGGTGTGTACCTTGCCTTATAAAATAAACATGTTCTGAAAAGTGGAGTGTACATTTAATTTCTCAATATCAGATGTCGTTTTGAATTTATTATCAGAGTCCATTACTTGAAAGAATCCTATAAGAATCCCACGGTATAGTGAAGCCTCAATATCTTCTTTAACTTCATGTATAAAATTGGACTTTCATGTATTTGAAATGCATAAAATCAGGACATAGAGGCCCTAGAATTAGCTAGGTGGAGAGGTGGGTTTTCAGAGAACTTTTAAGGACAGGATTCACAAAATGTTCTGCTAGCCAGGATAGACAAGTATAATCCGTTTTGTTCCTGGAGGCAGGAAGACAGAAATAGTACGATTTCCTGATTTGGGCTGGAGCTGGTATCTGACAACGAGATGTAAAGGAATTCCTTTGGCAGCACCCACCTGCTCTCATGGCCCTGCTGGCAGTCAGGATATTGCAAAATTTATCAAATAGGTCTCGGCGCTGGTGTCACTTTCCATTCCATTCAAAGAGAATCATGATTTAGATCTTAATAAAAAACAAATCCTCACAAAATCTCCTTTCTTCCCGGTTTGCTATCTGTGGTATCCTGACCTACAGAAAAAAAAGAGCCAGTTACTTAAAAGCTTTCTTTTGTTTTTCTTTAAAATGAAACTTTAGAGAAAATGTGTGACGATTTAACATAATTTCCCTCAATTTCTAAGGCTGTGGAAAGCAGTCCTTGAAGCTAATGAACAGATGGTAAGAGAGAGGTTCGTAAATCACAGCTCCCCACCCACCCTTCCCAAAATATGGAGCCATCATTAATTTCCAAATAATAGTAAATCCTCACAAGGAATATTGCCAACCGTCTGCATAACGTAACTCGTGCCAGGCCCTGGAGCTGCTTTGTCTCCAAGAAGAAAATTGGCTGCCGTTGCTAAATCATTTCACCAAAACATTCCTGGCAAATACCAGCCCCACAATATCAAGGGCAGGAGTAAAAGCCATGGGCTTTTCAGAAGAGACATTCCAGCTTCTATCCAAAGGAGGAAAACCTGGAACCACAGATACAAGCATAAATGCCTACAAGGCCTATAGGAGTCTATAAAAATGTATGAATCAAGCTGGGGGTGAGGACAAAAAGAACTGGGTGAGGGGGACATGGAACTCGCCTGCCTACGTAAATGCACGTGGATGGGACCACTACAAACAAAACAAAAATAAGGCAAACAAACAAAAATCTACAATGCTAGCCAGAACAGGAAAGCAGGTGGGAGGGGTTATGCCTTGGGCTGCCATTTTGAATTCCTAGTGTAAGATCCATCAGCAGCGGTCTGATAAACCAGCTCTCTGAGAAGAAAAGACCTTATTCATAGCATTTGCCAATTTCCATTGTGTAAACACTCCTGCCATGGCCAAGTGCAGGCTAGTCATGGCTTAACAATTGGCAAAATTCCTCAATATTCAATAACGAGCTCTTTCAAGTCCATAAAAGGTTGCAAACACCACTGACCCTAGTTCTCTGTCATCAATTTATTGTCCGATATCCTTCTCCCTGTCTTCATAAAGAAAATTAAAAATAAAACAAAGGTTTGAAGATTTGGATACTCTGACTCAATTCCAAAGAATCCCCTAAGATTTGGGTACATGGGTGCCTTGGGTAAATGCATACTTATGACAGAATTCCATACAACCCGGGTCTGCATGACCCCCAAATCCTTCCAGGACATCTATTATTTTTATAGTAATCCTAAAAGGTTATTTGTCTTTCTACCCTTATTTTCTCATGAGTATACAATGGCGTTTTCCTGTAGTGACATGATGTGCGATATTATTGCAACAGATTAATTATAGAAGCAGATGTATGAATCCAAATGCCTTTACTAAGCCACACATTAAAGAGATTTGCAGAAATATATCATAATGCCACTCTTCCCAATACTTTTGTTTAGTAGGATATAGTAATTTATGGGTATTATTTATGTTAACATAAAATGGGTTTCTTGTTCTTAAATGAATTACACAGGGGTGCCTGGGTGGCTCAGATGTTTAGGTGTCTGACTTGGGCTGAGGTCATGATCTCACAGTTTGTGAGTTCGAGTTCCATGTTGGGCTCTGTGCTGATGGCTCAGAGCCTGCAGCTTGCTTTGGATTCTGTGTGTGTGTGCCTCTCTCTCTGCCCTTCCCCCACTCACACTCTGTCTCTCTGTCTCAAAAATAAATAAACATTTAAAAAAATGTTAATGAATTAAACAATTAAAAATTCATCAGTTTTGGAGCACCTGGATGGCTCAGTCAGTTAAGCATCCAGCTTCAGCTCAGGTCATGATCTCATGGCTCTTGAGTTAGAGCCCCACGTCAGGCTCTGTGCTGGCAGCTCAGAACCTGGAGCCTGCTTCTGATTCTGTGCTTCCCTCTCTCTCTGTCCCTCCCCTACTCATGTGCACTCTCTCTGTCTCTCAAAAGTAAACAATAAATTATTTTCATTTTTTATTTATTGTTTTTAAATTTTTTATGTCTTTTTTTTTTTTTTTTTGAGAGACAGAGACAGAGACTGAGCAGGGGAGGGGCAGAGAGAGAGGGAGACACAGAATCTGAAGCAGACTCCAGGCTCCGAGCTGTCAGCACAGAGCCCAATGCAGGGCTCGAACCCATGAACTGTGAGATCATGACCTGAGCTGAAGTTGGATGCTTAAATGACTGAGCCACCCAGGTGCCCCCCCCTTTTTAAAAATTTTTAATTTATATATTTTTTAATTTTAAATATCATTTTAATTGCTATTATGCTAAATATTGATAGATTTAATACACACAAGCAAAAACTCTTAGGGTCCACAGTGATTGCTAAGAGTATAATGGGTTGGTTCTAAGACCAATAAGTCTGAAAAGCACTGCCATACCATAACGTATGTCTAATGGACACATTCATCAGAAAACAAGGATGTAGACTCTCCTGGCCACTGGCGTTTCACCTCCATGTCTCCGGAGCATTTATGTTAACATAAGTAATATCCATACGTTACTATATCCTACTAAACAAAAATATTGGGAAGAGTGGCAATATATTTCTGCAAATCTCTTGATTATATATGTGAGTGTCCTCCTCTCTCATCAGGTGACAAGAGCCAACACCAGCACTGGCCCGGACCAGCTATGCATCCGTTCGCTGAAAGCGTGAACAGGAGCAGGGGGAGGATTCAGTCACATCAGAGGGAGACAGCCAACCTTAGAATCAGTCACTCAGGATCTCGGATGCTCACGAAAGTAACTGCTCATGTGCAAGTGTAGCCCTTAGTAGGAACCAATAGGAGGGCTGGCCTCACACTGGTATCCACGGCCTCATCTTGGTGCACGCACTGCCATCACGTAGGACCCGGCGTCTCCACGCAGCCCACCTTGTGCGGGTGTGCACAGCCAGACGCCTGTTACTAACGGGCACTGGACTGCCGCACAAACAGCCACAATTACCTACTCTAGATACACGCAGTGTTACCTTGGTATTCGCTTGCCTATAAAATTGGAACTTGCATCGAGATCTGTAGGTTGAGTTGTTAGTAGTAAGTTTATTAGGGTCATACTTGCATTACAGTTATCTACAATGACCACCTGCTTATTTACAGTGATGTTTGTGCCTTAGTTTATCATTGCCCTTATCGCTGTAAAAGAAAACATACGTAGATTTCAGAAGTATTTGTGAATGGTGGGCAGATTTTTTCAAAAGTTACAGTTGCCCAGAAGGCATAGGGTTTTGGCTCCTGTGAGCAAGAGGGACATAGATGGAGACAGGCATGTGCTGGGCAACACTTCCCCGAGGGTCCTACATGTGTACTGGAGGGACCTCCAGGCCTTTTGGGTCAGACCCTCATACACTGGGCCAAGGAACAGGGAGCAAGTCAGCTAGCCCGCCTTCTCAATGGGGTGGAGCTGGTCTAGCAAATCTGCAAGCATTCTGCATGCCTTCTCTTCTCTTCCCTGTCTGCGTTGGGTCAGTGAGAGGCTGTGACACTGGGTAGCCACATATACACAGACTCTGAAGATCCCGATTCCCCTTGGTGGCCTGCCCCACATCTAGAGCGGGAGTACAAGGGACACAGAGCAGAGAGGGTGGAAAAGCATTGCAGGTGCAGAGCAAAGCCAGAGTCTCCAAACAGCTTTATCCAAGAGAGATGTTATGATGTCCACCTACTGGGCCTCTACATTCAGTTCTCGTGATGGCTCTGAAATGAAACACGGGGAGGCAGGAATGTCACTTACAAACCTCTCAGAACCTCCGAAGACGTCGGGGTTGGCTAACAAATGACTGGAGAGGCAGCCCAAGCAGGGGTAAGACCACAGACCTGGACTCAAACCCGGGGTTTAAATCTGCCTCGACTTCCCCCTAGCTCTGGGAGCCCCGGGGCAGCCTGTGGGCCCACACCAGCCTTGATCTCCTCACTAGTCAACCATCAGTACAGCATTACTCTGGCCAGAAAGCCCGCTCACGGCCTGGGAGAGTGCATGCCCTTAGAAGGCACTCAGAACACCGTGCTCCTTCGTCACGTTCCCACAATGTGCAATCACGAAGTGATCATCGTGTTTGTTGACTGTCTCTCTCTCCCCTTTACTGTCAACTCCAGGAGAAGAGAGCCCAGCAGCTGCTTGCTTACCCCTGTCTTCTCAGAGACCAGCCACAGTACCTGGCCCGCAATAAATGCTCCGTAAATTCTGAATGAATGAGCTAATGAATGGGAGTTATTATTTACTGTCCTCTGAATTACTTTAATGTATAATTTTGTAATAGCTATTTTTCATATAGCCTTGAGCACTGGCAACCGTGTGTGTATGTTTACATGAGAAACACTTCAGGATTAAAATGAAGACTTGATTTTTAAATACAGATGGCTGGCACCGTACGGCCAGTTACCACCTTTCCGTTAACCATTAGCCTTTGTCCCCTGCACGCCAGGGAATGGAGAAGTATCATTATGGATACAGGAGATAACCCTCGTTTGCTTTGGTGTTAAATCAGCACTAACAGCATGGACTCTCCTTTAGTCTGTGATCAGATTGAAAAAAAAGATCAAAGCTGAAGCTAAAAGGGCGCATGGCTCCAGTAAACACTATTTTTAGTAGATGGGAGGGGAATGGGGGTCTCGGGAGAAATCTTTGTGAAGTGTTGGCATCAGGAGATTCGAGCACCTTGTCACTGAAGCCCCAGAGCCAGTTCTGATGCCTCCATGGTCAGCCACCGCCACTCTGAGCCCTCCATGGCCTGTCCATTTCCATCCGCTTGGAATCACTAAGTGTGCACACCGCCCTGGTCTCCTATCGTCCTCTGGCATTTGACTGTCCTTGATCTTGGCACAGATTTTCTTCTCAGGTGTTATCATGTCCCCGGGCACGACAAAACACCTGCTGTAGATACTGGGTTCAGATCTCCAGGGCTGGGACTAGGATAAAGTCATCTCACCTCAGATGCAAGATGTAAGGGGTGCCAAAAAAAACCCCACCTATCAATGATCAAAAGACATTCTTGTACATTTTTTTTTAAATTGAGATTAATATAAAGTAATCCATGAGGTACAAAATATCAAAATTCAAAATACAAGTCGGATCGGACACAGTCAGGATTAGGTAGAGCGAGTGAGGTCACCTGCAGGGCTGGATCCTGTCTGTGTCAATTTTGGTATTTTGGTCATCATGGCAAAGCTTTGAAAAACATGGCGCCCAGGTTTAGAGATGGCATTCATGACGGCCAGCAGCAGGAGGGTTTGATATTTCTAGTGGTCAGGACCTTGGCAATAAGCCATAAAATCCTTTAAAAGCATTCATTCTCTTTGGCCCCTAAGCAGCTCCTCTAGCAGCTTACAGGAAAGAAAGATCTAGAAATGCATACAAAGATTCATTTATAGTGAATATACAGCACAGACCTGGAAACAGCTTGGATGTCTAGTTACAGGAGACTGGCCGACTCAACTCCCACACAGGCACAGGACGGCACGTTACGCAGCTGTAATACTGGCAGACACCTGCAGGTTTCCTTCTGAGTCAGGAAAATCCCAGTTCTTCCCCACCGTGTGCTTCTCTCCTGGGAGCTTCCTTTACTGCTCACACAGAACACTTCATGTCTGGTCACCAGATGTGTGGGTTTTCCCCCCACACCAAGCAATTCTCTACACTACCAGTTGGATGTCCTATCATTTTTTTAATGTTTTTTTTTTTTAATTTTTGAGAGAGCGAGTGAGAGAGTGAGCATGAGTGGGAGAGGGAGACATACAATCTGAAGCAGGCTCCAGGCTCTGAGCTGTCAGCACAGAGCCTGATGCAGGGCTTTAACCCACGAACCGTGAGATCATGACATAAGCCAGAGTTGAACGCTTAACCGACTGAGCCGCCCAGGTAGGGCTTGAACTCATGAACTGTGAGATCATGACTGAGCTGAAGTTGGACACTTAACTGACTGAGCCACCCAGGTGCCCCTGGGTGTCCTATAATTTGACTCAATTCTGACACTGTCTACCTGGAGAGGGTGTCAGATTCCACAGGTGAAGGGCCTAGTCTTACAAGACAGTCCCCACTTCAGATGTCAGTTTCAAGGAGTAGGACCCCAGGTTACCCACAACTTCTGTCCATTTGGCCACATATTGAAGGTTCCCATGACCTTCTCCTTGGGCTTGATTAATTTGTTAGAGCGGCTCACAGAACTCAGGGAGATGCTTAGCATTTACCAGTTTATTGAAGGGTATGATGAAGGATACAGATTAGCAGCCAGATGAAGAGACACAGAGGGCGAAGTCTGGGAGGGTCTCCCACACAGGAGTCACTCTCCTTGTTTAGATGTGTCCACAAGTCTAGAAGCTCTCTGAAGCCCACACCATCGGGATTTTTACAGAGACTTCATCACATAGTCTTTCTCCCTTCTCAAGAGAATGGATGGTGGGGCTGAAAATTGGAAGCTTCTTCTTTTTTTTTTTTTTAATTTATTTTTGAGAGACAGAGAGAGACAGTGTGAGCAGGGGAGGGTCAGAGAGAGAGAGGTAGACACAGAATCTGAAGCAGGTTCCAGGCTCTGAGCTGGCTATCAGCACAGAGCCTGATGCGGGGCTCAAACACACAAACTGTGAGATTATGACCTGAGCCAAAGTCAGATGCTTAACCAACTGAGCCACCCAGGCACCCCTAAAACTCCAAGCTTCTAATCACGGCCTGGTCTTTCTGGGGACCAGCTCTCATCTAGGAGCCCACCCAGAGGTGCCTCATCAGAACAAGACACTCATACGACCCGCCTTATAATTACAAGGGTTTCAGGAACTGTGTGGCAGGGACTGGATCAAAGACTAACTATGAGCAGCAGATGCTCCCAGGGTTCTTAGCGCTTAGGAAATTACAAGGGTTTCAGGCGTTCTTTGCCAAAAATGGGAAGCAGGGGCCATATACTTTCTACCACCTCCAAGCAGCCATTAGCAATTCCATTTGGAAGAGTGCGTAACGGCATGGGAAAAGGCTTATGAAGTAATGGTAGGTTGAGTAAGGACAACACAGAGTATATAGAAGAAGGATATTCAACTGAGATGAAGGTGATGATGTCTAATCACTGAAGACTTGATAGCAGTTACCATGGCAGGCACACGGCCACACAGCCCACAGAGAGAAGAAGACAGTTTTGCCCCAAGATGTCCTCTCCTCTACTGGTGTGGGGAGGCTGTTGCAACACAGAATGAGCAGGGAGAAGTAGAACTTTTTCTCTTATTATCGACCGAAAATCAAAACTGCAGGCAAAACATAAACACAGCTACACTCGCTCATTTCTGCAGGCACTTATATTCCCTCAAAACCCAAACCGAAAAAGATAAAATGACGTGCGCTAGAAAACGGGATAAAATATTAACCACTTGTATTTGCCACATGTTCTTTTGCAAAGTTACATTACTGCAAAACTTGAAAAAGAGGTAATGGGAATTTGGTTCTGTATTTATTCCATTGCTCTCTCATTGATTTTAGGTCGGCGTATATATTGCCCATGCGGTAATACTTACCTATCTTTGGATGGAATTATAATCAGATACATGCGTTCACCAGTAGATTAATGAGTTCAAGCAATGTTGGATCTACAGAAAATCCTGTTTTCACCACTACAATGTATTGGTTCCATTAAAAAAATCTTTGTGATAAATTAAACTGGAAATGTCTGTCTAGAAAGGGTTAAGACGCTGTCTGGGGCCATGGCGCACGGACACTGCCATGCATCAGGTGATCAACAATGTTGCGTATTTTCATTTCCTCTTCACAAAGCCCCTCCGCCATGGTAGCTTGACCCAACTCTTGGATCTCCTTTCAAACTCCAAGTTCTCATTCCTGATCCTCCAGGACTTTGTTCCCTGTGGCAGAAGGGAGGCCAGCCGACTACCAAACCTGCTTCCTTAGTCCTGTGAGCGCAGCTGAACAAATCTCCCAGCCTCTCTTGCAGTTTTCATAGTCACGTGGCTGAGTACGGGCCAGTTACATGGATGCATAAGTGATGGATGCCCAGGCCCATCCAAGCCTCCCACGTGCCTTCTCCAGCCTCCTTCCCATCTCCTACCGAATGCAGAGGAGGAAGCCATGGGGGGAAAGGGGCTGGGCCCTGAATGACCGTGCGGAAGGCCCTGCCCTGTTTTGAATTTCCAAGATCAGGAATGCCTATTTTGCCCTTTATACTGGCAGGAAATCAGTTTTGATTGGTTATGTTTCTGAGATTTCAGGTTTACCTATTATAGCAGCTGGCATTCTCTAATACCCTTCCCCCTTCTCTATTGCTGAGGTTTTCTAAAGGCTGAAAGAACTCCGCTCCAACACTGTCTTCTGCCGCTAGGACTCATCTACCAGTAAGCTCATGTGAGCTGCACCAGTTTAAAAAGGCCACAGAGGGGCGCCTGGGTGGCTCAGTCGGTGAAGCCTCCGGCTTCAGCTCAGGTCATGATCTCACGATTCGTGGGTTTGAGCCCCGCGTCGGGCTCTGTGCTGACAGCTCAGAGTCTGGAGCCTGCTTTGGATTCTCTGTCTCCCTCTCTCTCTCTGACCCTCCCCCGCTCACACTGTCTCTCTCTGTCTCTCAAAAATAAATTTAAAAAAACACACAAAAGAATTGAAAATAAATAAATAAATAAATAAATAATAAAAAGGCCGTGGATTTGCTACTTAACGTGCCCTGGCAAAAATTAGTCCGTGCCTTGCCGATTCTGTACTCCTGGAATTATGGGCGTATACATAAAATTCTCTTTTTGTTCCAGAAGTTGAGCCCCTTTGCGCATTTGTTTGACACTTTTCATTCATTCAAGGCCCCGTGACTAAATAGGCCACTCGCTCATTTTTCACTTACAGGAGGAGAGGACAGTCCATCGGAGAAAGGGGAGGAGATAAAATCAAATTTCCTTGTGGAACAAGAAAAAAAACGTAAAAAAATCTTGTCCCACTTTTAACATGCCATAACTTAGCCTGTTTTATTTACTGTTTGAAGGTAGGCTTTCGCAGTTGAAAAGCCGTGTAATTGGACCATCCTCCTTTGAAGATAAAGGCGCCCACAGTAATCTTTTCCCTCCCCCGTGACTTTTTCTTCTGAGGACAGGTGTGACAAATGAATCCTGGCGCATCCCGTACAAGGTCACAGATCAGAAGTGTCCTGCTTGTTTGTGAGGGGAAAGAATAACAATGAAGAAATCGTTTCCGGTGATTGTTTGGAAAATAATGAGGAAACCAGGATAAAAGAGGAAAGAAGCTTCAGGTTTAATAAAAGCTTTCAAAAGGAAAATTGTCCCCCCCAAACCGGCCCCACTAGTCTTACCTATATTATTCTACTTTCTCCTTCCTCAAAAGCAACAACCTGTAAAATAAATGGGCAAAGCTTCCTTCCTTGGTTTTCCCTTGAAAGTTTAATTTGCAACACACCCAAAGGTGGGTCCTTTTCCACTGTCTGGAGGAAACGGACGGCCCCTCACCAGAGTCAGGCGTGCAGGTTGGTGGTTAAGGAGAGGGCCATCCATTTCCCCCTGTGACAGGAAGCCGACCCCAACGGTTGCCGGAGCCATGTGTGCCCCTGTTGCTGTGAACATTTGGGACACTAAAATAAATTGATGGCACCAAAAGATTCTTTCGCTCTTCTCACCACATCATCTTAATGGGGAATTCATCCCACTTTGAGCTGCATTTACTGCTGAAACAGAATGATGGCTGCTAAAATTCCTAGAGCACGTACTGAATGGGAACTAAGTTTATTGGGTTCTGGGACAACATTTTGGTTTTAGTGAAGGCCATCCTTCCAGAAGGCCCTGGACTCCAAGTCAATTATGCCTTCGTCAGACCCAGGGATGTGAATCTCTGCATTACGTCAAAAGTTCTCTTTCCTCTGCTTGAAATAAATACCCTCATTTCTGAAACTCGCGAACATGTCCTTATATCTAAAATGAAGACTAAAGAGCGTTACAGATCCCAGAAGTGAGCAATTAATACAAATCAAATCCAAAGGAGAGGAGAAGGGAGTCAAGACAGACAGTTGCAGGAAAAGTCTTACGATTGAATGTGGCCGTGCTCTGACATTGCTCTCTATTACCCACTTCTAATGATTTGCTGACCCCCCCCAACTGTGCAGAGACACCAGGCACCTCCTTGTGCCCTCCATTCTCCCAGGAAGACCTGCTTGATGCATTATTCAGTTTAATGCAACATGTCTCTAACGGAATACTTCCTTATGTTTGCAGACCACCTGCTCTAGTGAAACACTTTTCTATCTCTGATCACGAGTCTTCCCAGCACCTGGCTACCGCGAACCTCAGATGGGGAAGTGTGGGTACACCCAGCGCAGTGTCCTGTACCGATGTATGCCCTCCTTACTAACAGCTGCCTCCCTCGTGACACTCCTGAGGCTGCTAGCTAAAATAGTGGTGTCCCATTTTTGAAGATACGAACACCGGCCCTGGAGAGTCAAGGACGTTTCGAAAAGTCACCCGGCAAGGTAGTAGTTGGATCAGACTTGGAGCTTGTTCTTTACCCCAGCCTGGCACTGCCCCGAAGTGCAGGGGGCATCCGGGAGCTCCCCATCTGTAAGGGAGAAGCTCCCCTCGGAATAGGCTTGATCACCCATAATGCCCTGCATCAGGCAAGATGGGGACAGCAAGCCACACATTTAGAATGCCTTTCCTGAACACCTCAGGGGGAGAACTGGCGGGAACCGATGGCTGTTCCAAAGCAGCCCGAGATGTAGCAAAAGGCACCCATGTCTCCTGCGGCTCGGAGCTAGCGGAGGGGGACCCGGGGACACAGCCCGCAGGCAAAGTGCAGGAGTTCCTGAGCCAAAGGCCTTGGTTCCAATCCTGCTTCCAGCACCGACTACATGTGGCTGCCTTGGGCAGGTCGCTGATGGCCCTCTTGCTCTATGGTCCAGTCATAATATGGGAATAATGTACTATGTACCTCAACTGGTTGCTGAGATAAATAAAAAAGTTTCTAACAGTCCAGCATCTAGGAAGCACTTTGTATTTGTGAAAACAAAAAGGTTAAATAAAATAAGAGAGGCACAACGTATAGGGGCAGGGATCCCACTTGACTTTCTTAGATCAAATGAGCTGGCGTTTAAGGGAATTGACTATGGGCTAAATGTCCGCTGGGGCTTTGTCCTGGCAGCCCAGACACAAAGGCCCCTTTGAGAAGCAGCCAGGCCAGCCCGGGTGAGGACGCTGGTAGGGGAGGGCGGCCTGACCTGCCAGGCGATGGCCAGGCTCTGCCAGCAGCTCCAGGGCAACCGGGGCCCAAGGCCAATCAGCCACCTCATCTGCGTTCCCGGGCCTTTTGAGGCTCCTGAACGAGAGAGAGGAGTGGACACCATCAAGAGCTCACTGCACATTCTCAACCATGGAAATGAACTGATCTACTCCTTTGACGGAGAGAGAGAGAGAGAGAAAGAGAGAGAGAGAGAGAGACTGGGAAAGAAGGAGAAGGAGGAAGAAAGAAAGAAAAAGAAAGCTCCAGAAAGACCAGAGCTTTACTTAAACAAAAAAAGAAAATAAAATTAAACACAAAGCGGCTCGGAAGGAATGTCAATTACAGACATTTGGATCCGAGGATGTTATTATCAGTCAAGATGCAACACCAGACCCCCACAGGCCATCTCTGCTCATCATCCTGACCTCACCTGACACCCACCCCTTCCCCTGAGATGCGCTGGGCTAGGACAGGCCACGCACCAATCAGATGAAGAGACACAGGTGTGTTGGGAGCGCCCTTGAGGAGAGCCTGTGTTTGAGTAACAAACACTAATGATGCTGCCAGGAGCCCCAGGGTCCTCGGTGGGGCCAGCCATCTGGGCGCTTCATCCCTCAAAAGGATCTTATTAAAAAAAAAAAAAAAGAGGAAAGAAAAGAAAGAAAGAAGCAACCCAAGACCACGGGTAGGAGTTCACGTTCAGCACAGGGGTGACGAAGGATGTTACAAATCAATAATGTGAATAGGATATGCACTATTTCACTTGGAAAAATAAATTCAGCAAAACAATACACTGTGTAAAGGGCAAAATATATGCATATACATTACATGCTTCTGCATATACGCTTTGATGTAGGCACATGTACATAAACACACTTCAGTCAGGAAGCATGTACCATATTACAGTCAACAGCAGCATGTTTTCTGCATTTCATGTATGCAGTCTGAAAAATATTACAAAGAACATACATTATATACAACATGCATATTCCACGCTCATTCTGAGTCTTTAGGAGACTCGGGGTAGTTCGGCAGAATAAAAAATATTAATGCGACACATTTTTTTCCTCTCAAATTGGTTTTTACCTGTTCTATATAGGGGGAGAGCTTTCCCTTACTGGTTATGAAAATAATACGTCTCACTATAGAAATTCAGAAAAACAAAATGAAATGAAGAAGAAAATTAGAAATCTATTATCTCACTGTTCAGAGATTGCATCGGTGAACATTTCTGTGTGTTCCCTTCTGGGCTTTTTTTTTTCTTTATTCTTTTATTTACCAATTTATCACAGACATGTTTCCATGTCAGTGAACATAGATCTACGTAACTGTGTTTAATGGCTCTAGACTATTCCCCTCTAGGGATGTGCCAAAATTCATTTCCCCAATCAAATATTATTAGATTTGTATTTGGTTTCCAATTTTTCACTGTTACGAGCAAGTGTTTAGTTTTAAAATAATACCCAGACAAGACTGCACAGGACATGCACGGAGTCAGAGAAAAGGTAAACGGTGTGTGAACAGCACCCGCTTTGATCTGTGATCGGGATAACACGGAGCAGTCCCCGGGGTCACTCCAGGCAGCGGGTCCCCCAAATTTCAGCCGCACGGTCTCCAGCGGAGACAAGCACAAGGAAGATGTGAGGTAGAAAACAGCTTGCAGAACTCATCGTCGTCCAGCGACCAAGCCCGAGACTCATGTGGGATCTTAGCCCTCTCCTTAACGGACCAAAGCAGCCCAGAGGGCAGAGGCGGGGGGAGAAAGGCTGGGAACCTGGTCCCACAGGCCATGCTGCAAGCTCTCCGGTAACCTTTCCTGGGAGCTGCTGGTAGGGACGTGTTTTCAGATGCTCCCGTAAAATGTCCCTTGCTGCCCTTGGGGACGATGTCTCTTCCCCAGTCCTCAGAGAGCGTCTGTCAATGTGTACGCAGGTAAACAAGAACGAGGTGAGCTAATTAATAACTGAGCACTGGAGTAACCAGATAGTTCAATGGTGTGGTTGAACCCGTGGTAAGTTCTGGGGGTGGCAGGAATGCTGGCAGCAGCTTACAAGTGGTCAGCAAGGCCACTCGGAGCAGTGACATTGAAGCGGAGTCCAGGACCAGAGGACACGGCTGTGTCAAGTGCCAAAAGAGAGCGGTCCACATGCAGGAACCCCATCTGCAAAGGCGGAGGCGGGACGGTCCTGCCCACGGAAAGGAAGGCCCCCACCCACCGGGAGCCCACCCCTACCTCCTCCCCCACCCCCAGCCCTGGGCAGCCAGGCAGGGTGTGGGGCAGGGGCCGGGGAATGGCCTGGCAGGAGGGTGGCCGACTCATCCAGGTTTGCCAGGGACTTCTCCGGTTTTGAGCCTTAAACTCTCACATCCTTGAAACCCTTGGTCCCGGGCGGACGGAACACCGGCCACCTTCGCGGCACAGCGTTCAGCACAGACACCTGCAGACAGTGGAGGAGACTGTGGATTCACTCTAAATTCAGTGCGGGAGCAACTAGAGTTTCAAGCAGGAGTGTGGAATGTCAGCAAAAGCGCCAGCGATTCGCTGGAGACAGTAAGACGGGAATCATTCTTGATTCATTTCTTCCACTTTGCCCTGCACCCTCATCCTGCCCCTGCTGCCTCCCAAACCCATCCGCCTCTCCAGCCTCCATTATCAGGGCTCTACCGCCGGCTCTGAGGCCAGAGGCCCCAGGTTCACATCCCAGCTCTGCCACCTGCTGGCTGGGCGACCTCAGGAATTCTCTGTGTGTCTGTCCATGTCCTCATCTGCCAAACGGAGGTAATGGAAGGGTCCTGGGGTCACAGGGAGACTGAATAAATGGACACATGTAAGCACTTAGTGCTCAGCACTCGGCAAACTCTCATATTAAGAGACCATCCGCATCCTGAAGGCGCAATTCAGGCAGCTCCTCACCCGGTCCCAGGACTTCCCCGCTCAGCCCAGCTTCCAATCTTCCCCATCTAGTCTCCATCGGGAGCCAGAGACGGCCTTGTAAACAAATCCAACTTTTGTCACCGCCCTCCCACTTTCTTGGAACCCTTCGGCGACTTCCATCACTCTTGGACTAAATTTCAACCATTTTCCTGGACCTCCAAGACTCTTTGTTGGTGTTGTTTTTTAATATTTTTTTGCATTTATTTATTTTTGAGAGACAGAGAGAAGCAGAGCACAAGTAGGGGAGGGTCAGAGAGAGAGGGAGACACAGAATCAGAAGCAAGCTCCAGCCTCTGAGCTGTCAGCACAGAGCCCGACGCAGGACTCGAACCCACGAACAATGAGATCATGACCTGAGCCGAAGTCAGACACTTAACCAACTTAGCCACCCAGGTGCCCCCAAAACCAAACTCTTGATCCCACCCTCAGTGATGCTCTCCCTTCCCTCTGCCCCTCCCTCCTGATGGCTTTTATTCTTCCAGTTGCTCGGGTTCTTCTCCTTTCTCTTGCTCACCCCACATCCAGTATGTCAACACATTACCTCGGCATTACCTACAGGTTTCCAGAAGCTGACCATTTCTCACCACCCTCAAGAGGCAATGGTCCACGCCACCTTGTTTCTTATCTGGGTTATTTCAACAATGTCCTAATTGATTACCTAGTTTCCACTTCTCATCCCCCATAGTTGCTTCTGTTTTTGTTTTTCCATAATAGTCAAATTATTCCTTTTAGAATGTTCAGTCAAGTCAAATTGAGCTCTTTGCTTAAAATCCTCCATGGCTTCCCCATCTTGCTCAGAGCAAAAGCCAAAGTCCTTCAAAGCCATAAACAATCTGCCCTGTCCTGCCCCCCTACCGTTCTGACTTGTTTTCTAAGCCACCCACTGTTCAGCCTACTCCAACCGCAGAGGTCTCCTGGTTGTTCCTTGAAGAGTTGAGACATCCTCCCGACTCAGAGCCTTGACACCTGCTGTTCCTTCTGTCTGGAACAGTCTTCACCTTGATATTCACCTGGCTCATCCATACTCTCACTTCCTGAGGCCTTTCCTGACCATCCTATATAAATAGTATCTCCCTCCCCATTCCTGTACCTCTTATGCTTCTTACCCTGCCTTACTTCTCACCACAACCCACATCACCTGACATATATTGACTTGTTTCACTGGTTATTATTATTATTTTTTTGTCTCCCCTAACTAGACTTTAAGCTCCATGAGGACCGGGACTTAGCCTTATTTACTATTCACTCCCCTGTGCATCAACTATGCCTAACATACAGTGGCAGCCTATTAAATACAGGTAGAATCAATGCATGGGTAAAAGAAGGAACTCCGTTCTGATTTCTTAGATGCAATATTCAATATTAGCTCTCTGAGGATATCAATTGTAATTATTTTAAAATCCTGTTCCAGTTTCTCTATTAGCCAGTTTCTCCTATGTAACTTTTTCAGTTTGTTGAGTTTGTCATTCTATACTTTGTCTCATTTTGTGGTTATTTTTCAAGTGTTTGGTGGGATTATTTTTTTACTGTCAGTCATTTTTGTATTTGAAATCCCTAACAGATAATCACCTGGCTTTGTTTCGACGGCCCGCTCTGGATAATCCAGTTGTCCTCGCTTCCTCCTCTCTGGGCTTCTGGGACCAAATCCTAATCCCAAGAAGCTGTCAGCAATGCAGGGTGAAAATGAGGTGTGCAAGGTCCCCAGAAGCCCAGAGAGGAGAAGACAGAGGGACAAGTGACACTAAGAGTAAACCTGTCCCCACTGATGGGGAAGAAGGAGGCTTATCAGTCAGTTAGAAACAGCCCATTAGGGGTGCCTGGGTGGCTCAGTCGTCTAAGCATCTGACTCATGATTTCAGCTTAGGTCATGATTTCAGGGTCACAGGATCGAGCCCCATGTTGGGCTCTGCACTGACTATGGAGCCTGCTTAGGATTCTCTCTCTTCTTCTCATTCTGTCCCTTCCCTACTCTCTAATATTAAAAAGTATAAAATAAAAATGCCACCTTTATTTTTAAAAATTCCACTAATAAAAAAATCAGATGTGCTTATAGAAAAAATCCTTTTTTTTTTTCCTATATAAGAAATTGTTGTTTCTATTAAAAAAATTATTGGCCCTTTCCTGAATGGCTGACCTCCTTGGCAGAAATGCATTTTCTAGCCAACTGGGCCAACAGCTTCATTGTGCTCCCCTGGAATCAAAACCGTACTCGAATGCTCCAACAAAATCCAGAGAGGCATCAACACAAGAGAAACAAGACTGAACAAGAGTTCAACAGAGGAGGCACTCAGGTAAGAGGTGGAGAATCTGCAACCCCAAATCTCTATCCTCACCAGACTTGAATGTTGCCCAACTACTCAAAATGTGTTCCCCTTGGAAGTATTCTCCTCCCTCAGCTCCTCTAATTTAGGCTTGTCACTCTCCTCCCCAGTGCCCCAGGCTTCTCTCCTCCACAGTATTTTTCGGGGTTCTGCGGAACGAAGGAGAAAGGGCAGCTACTAAAATGCACAAATGATGATGTATGTGCAGCCTTCCCGAAGCCTGGTGGGAGAGGGTGGCTCTGGGGCCACAGAAAGTGTGTAAGGGGCAAGCCTGCCTGAGTGAAAGCCACCGAGGACCTGGGCCAGCAAGCCAGAAGCCTGATGCGGAAGAAGAGTTCACAGTCAGGGGAAGCGCACAAGTCCTCGGACAGAGAATTAATGCACTTCACGATTCCTCCAAAGGCAGAACATGGCGGCAGGAGGATGACACAGCCCCTTTTGCCACACGGAGCCAGACATGCATCCCAGGAGAGACTCGGTTTGTCCCTCTTGAGGGAGCCTTGTGACTGTGCCCGGGCACCAGCTGCCCGTGAACTTTGCTAGATCTCCATCTCACTTGCTTATCTGCCCCCACGGTCCACCAAAGTGCTGAGCTTCAGATGAAACCGATTAAGAAGCCCTAATGATGATCTGAAATGTCAAGTGCTCCTCTGTGCTAATGATATGCATCCGGAACACTTCCCAGATGAGAGAAGACATGCTTCCCTTTGATTTAGAGTTGGAAGGATGACAGAGTGGAGGCAGTAAGGATGATGAAAAGAAAGGAATAAGCCAGGTGACAACTTCCCATCACACAGAGAAACCAACAATAGGGAATCAACAAATTATGTGTGCTGTTGGCATTGTGGCATAATCAACGGTACCACCTGCAGCAATTGCTGAGAAAACACGACCATCTGCCACGCCACGCCCGGGCCCTTACAGGACCCTTCACTTCTCTTGGATGAAATAAAACTCTATGTTTGCCATTCAGGGCTGTTACTCTTTGGAGAGCAAGGAAACATGCACATTGGCCTTCCTTAACAATCCTTTCCATCCCACTAAGAAAACAAAGAAAAATAA
>PISW01011161.1:0-43070 GCA_004023785.1 Mungos mungo | reverse complement strand
TTTCCTAAAATAAATAATTATTTTTTAAATATTTTATATAAAATAAATAATTATTAATCATAACATAAAATTTTCATTAGTTAACTAACTTTAAAAATAAACAAAAATGTTATGAGACTTGTATAGACCACATTTGTGGACATTTTACTCCCGTGGCTTATCCAGGTTGGAATAAGAAAATTCTGAGATTGCCCAGAAGCGGATGAGCTTCCAAGGTAGAAAAGGCAAGATGGGATGGTTATTAGCTTCACTAGCTCATCCTTTCTCTCAACAAGTTCCACTGAATCTCAGACTTGATACTTAAAGCCTTCTAGTGGGTGGATATGGGGATATAAGGAAGATATCATAGAAGATAGAAAAAAAAAGGATAATTAAGGGTCATTTAGAAAACCCAGAAACCAGTGAGTTGCAGATAGTGCCACTCTTAACATCAAAATGGTTTGTTTTGGGGCCCCGACTTTGGCACAGGTCATGATCTCATATTCATGGGTTCGAGCCCTGTGTCAGACTCTTGTGCTGACAGTTCAGAGCCTGGAGCCTGTTTCCAATTCTGTGTCTCCCTCTTTCTCTGCCCCTGCCCGCTCATGCTCTGTCTCTCTCTGTCTCAAAAATAAATAAAACATTAAAAAAGTATTTTTAATGGTATTGTATCTACTGCTTTAGTTTTAATTCTTATTTCCTAGTAACAAACAATTCAGAACATCATTGCTTTGGAAAAAGCAGTGTTCCTATCTCAGACTATTTGGAAAAACTTATATTTCATCCATTATAATCGTTGTGAATTCTTCCTATGGTGATTGTAGCCTCTTGGCATATTGGGTTTTCCTGGACCCACTAGATGTGGAAACATTCTTTTTGTTGATGTTATTTCCTATGAGAATAATTCATTTTTAAAGAAAAATATAATTTATTTATCAGAACTCAGGCTGCTATTGCTGCACATTACCTGCAAATATTTTATGAGGTCTTTTTTTTTTTTTTTACTTTGTAACTTGTAACTTGGTTCAGTGAAGGTGGAACCTTTCAAATGAAAGATGAAAATGACAACCACAGTCACACAGAGTCTAAAGAGGGTTCTGACTTGAGGGAATATTGGTGGTTTGGTGACATCCATCCTCTTATGTGTTTCTAGAAGAGTGAATCTCATATTGTTCCACTTGCCAAAATGTCATGAATTTAAAGCTGGTCTCAGAAAATATCATCAATATTAGTTGTGAAATTTCCTTTGACTTAAGTGGAAGAACAGTATTACATGCTGTCTATTGTACAAGATTGCTATTATTAAAGCAATTTAAATCAAAATCAGCTTTCTGAGCCAATCATATACTCAAAATGTCTTTTTTACAAACTCCAAGTAGTTGGGTCAATGAAGATACTTAAAGAGTTTAGAAGGCAAATAGCTTCTTATAACTGACTTTTAGAAATCTAATTTAGAGCTCTTCCCCATCTAGGCATATCATGGTCCAAGATCCTTCCAGATGAACATAGTGACATCAGTATTAAGAAGGCACTCACTCTCCTTGATAAATTTTGCTTTGAAAAATTGCTATTTTTCACAAAAATATTTTATTAATTTTCACATGGAATGTGTTTATTTTTAATTATTAATAAATTAATATTTTAATTTCTTTATCTTAATATCTAACTTGGGAAGTATAATCCATATGATAAAAAAAAGAATAAGAAGTTCTTTGGAGTGTTTAAATAATTTTCAATACTATAAAAGGGTCTTGGGAACAAAAATCTTTGCTCTAGAACAATGAAATTTTCTATCAACTGTTACTTTGAGAAGCTGCATTAATTTCTTAGCATGTTATTTGCACGAGTAAAACAGTAGTTTACCTCATATCATCTCAAGCATGTGCCTAATATATATATATATATATATATATATATATATATATATATATATATGTATTCATTTCTCATATACATTTAGATTTTTTTAAGCCTTTCCACATGTATTAAGCAACTTGGGCTTCTCTCTAAAATATCCCACTGCTTCTTTGCTCAACTAACTGACACAAATCACTCACTTTGGGGAGAAAGGCACTTGGAGAGGTAGATTTTCTAGACAAATGCTTCCCCAAAACTATGTTATTACATTAGACTGCTTGCTGTACAGTCAGTGTGGAGTCACCTTCCTGTCACACTATTCAGGTGAGAAAATAAATCTACAGTACAGTGTGGTTGGGATCCCACTGGCGCCATGTTCCCATGGTTCACCTCCACTTTCCTTAGGAAATAATGGGAATGGTGAGTGCCTGGGTGGCTCAGTCATTTAAGTGACTGGCTCTTGGTTTCAACTCAAGTCATGATCTCATGGCTTGTGAGATCAAGCCCCATGTCTGGCTCTGTGCTGACAGCGTAGAGACTGCTTGGGATTCTCTCTCTCCCTCTCTCTGCCCCTCCTCCCACTCATGTGAGCTTTCCCTCAAAATAAATAAACTTAAAAAAAAGGAAAAAAAAAAAAAAAAGAAATAATGGGACCCTGAGGGAGAAGTCAGAGGAGAGGCCAGAATTCTCTAGGATGGCAGAAGGGAAGAAAGGAGAAAAAAGGATAAGCACAAAGTGGGGAAAGTTATAAAGGGAATTCTGGGGGAAATAATTCTTAGTCACCTGCCATTTCTTCTCTCTCTGAAAACAGAAACTAGGACCAAGTGTTAAATGCTTAACTGTACTTTCCCCTCCTCCTTCCACCACCAGCAACCGCCAAACTATACCTGCTCCACTTTGGTCCTTCCCCCTTCTCTATCCGACTTCTTTGCTCTCATTTTTTCTTACAGCAAGTAAATCTCTTCTTTCTCTCTTCTCTCTTCACTTTTGTGTTTCTTCCCTTTTCTAATTTTTAAAAGACTATCTTTTCTTCCTTTTTCCTTTATTTCTCTCTCCTACTTTTCCATTTTTTTTCACTTCTTAGCCTTAAAATGCATTTTCTTCTTTCATTCCTCCCTTCCCATATGAGTCAAATGGAGTTTAATTAATTAAAAAACAATACCATATCAGAATTTCTCAAACTTGACACATTGGACAGGTAGGAACTACAACTGTAATCTCAGAGGGCTTTCCGTTTATAATATTTTTAATTGTATTTTCTTTTAAATAATCATCTTCTAGATGTTCTGGATGAATATCTTTTAAAAAATAACTCTATCACTTTATTTCAATGTCTGACCTTGTGTTCATTATTGATCATGTAAGTTCAAGTTAAGGTCAAATGATGTCATATCATGGTATAGAAAGGAAGGATTCACAGTAGTTCATTGGGAAAATTGAGTCATCAAATGACACATAACAGCATAGACATATGTAGATTAAAAGAATTTATGGCAAAGAAATTGGTACAAAATCTACATGGTGAGTGGATATATTTTGCTTTGTATCACTTGAAAACAGTGAACTAACATATGTATGGCAGTAAGTGTACAATGTTGTTCCATTTCCAAGTCCAGTAAAAGTTATATTAGGAAATCATTTAAGACAGATTCCAAAAATGCCACAGCATTAAATATCTCTTGAATGCAAAACAAAACAAAACCAAACAAACAGCCTCAAAGATTTATCAAGAGACACCTTGAGGGGCATCTGGGTGGCTCTGCTCAAGTCATGAGCTCCCAGTTCTTGGCTTCTGTGCTAACAGCTCAGAGCCGGGAGCCTGCTTCGGATTCTGTGTCTCCCTCTTTCTCTGCTCCACCCTTCTTGTTTCTATTTCCCTCTTTCTCTCCCCCCCTCCTCTCTCTGTCTCTCTGTCTCTCTCTCTTCCTTTCTCAAAAATAAATTTAAAAACATTAAAAAAGTTAATGAACACATGGTGAGGCACCTGGGTGGCTCAGATGGTTGAGTATCTGACTCTGATTTCGACTCAGGTCATGATCCCAGGGTCTTAGGATCAAGCCCTGTGTTGGGCTTCACACTGAGCATGGAGCCTGCTTGAGAATCTTTCTCTCTCCATCTGCCTCGCACTCTACTGTCTCTCTCTAAAAATAATAATAATGATAATAATAATAAACACATGCTGAGTGGCCTGTTTGATAACATCAAACAGTCAAACACATGTCTAGGAGGAATACCAGAGAAACAAGAACAGAAAGAATAGACAGAAAAAAATTACATAGAGATAATAGCAACAAATTTTTCCAATTTAAAAAAATACGTACATTTAGACATTCATGGTACTTAATGAGCACCAAGTAAATTAAACATAAAAAGGGCCTGCTGAGGCACATCATAATTAATCAGTTGAGTAAAAGTAATATTGAAACCAAAGTGAAAAGTAACACATATGTAAAGGATAACAGTGATTCAACGGTTAAGGAAATATGGAGGCCCGAAGCCAGCAGAATGAAACCTTCGAAGTGCTGAAAAACAATCATTTGTCAACAAGAATGCTACATCCAGTAAGAATATACTTCAAAAATAAAGACAAAATGAACATGATCTATGAAATAAAAGGGGAAGATTGTCACCAGCAGATCTGTAACCTGAGAAAGGATGAAGGAAATTTTCCAGCCTGAAAGGAAGTGATACCAGATGAAAATTCAAATGCTGATCAAGAAATGAACAGCATGATAAATGGTAAATAGCTGGTTTAATGTTTTACAAGTTTGTTTTGTATTATTTCTCTTAATTTGTTTTTAACACATAACAGTTGTTTAAACCTTACATTATAATATCGCCTTTTGGTGTTCACAATATCTGGAGGTCCCTTATAGGTAACAACAGTAGCATAGAAGCCAAGAGGATGTGCACCTCTGTGGTTTCATTACCTATGTGGTTTATATCCATAAAGTTGCATTAACTTAAGTGAACCATTAAAGGTTAAGGATATACATTATAATCTCTAATTCAATCCTTAAGAAAATGACATAGGACTTATATCTAAAATGCCAATAGGAAAAGTAAAACAGATTTCTGGCCTTTTAAAATAATCTTAAAAAGAGGACAAGAAAGAAATAAGAGAGAATGAGAAACAAAGGAGATGAATGAAAAATCAAATAATAAAATGATAGACGCAAACCCAATGATATCAAGAATTAGATTAAACATTAATAGAGGACAATTCAATGAAAAGGTACAAGTTTTCAGAGTGGGGGAAAAAAGTGAGACTCAATTATATTCAATCTATAAAAAACATGACCTTTAAATATACAAATGCAGCTAGGTTGCAAATATATATATGGATGAAAGAAGTTGTTCCACACACAGTAATGATAAGAAGATGCAATACTGTCTTAATACCATACTATGGAAATTTCAAGTCTAAAGTTATTACCAGTGATAAAGAAGCTCTTTCCTAACAATAAAAGGGTCAACTCACCAAAACGCAGATTAATAAAAGTATGTATGGTTTTAATATCAGATTGCCAACGCACAAAAGGAAAACTCAGCAGAATAAAAGGGAAAAACAGACAAACTATAATTAGAGTTGAGGACTTAAAAATGTCTTTTTTTAGCAAATAGAAACTAGCCAATAAATCGCAAGGACATAGAAAATATGAGGAATGCTATCAAGCTCAATGACCAGAATATCTGTGGCTAATTTACATTTTTAACATGAGGAATGATGTATCAGAAGCACGTTTTAATGACAGCCATATTAATTTACAATACCTTATATCTAGGGATACCAACAGAGTACTTATCTCTATTCAAATATTTCAAATATTTCAAAAGCATTTCACACATATTCAAAATTTAGAAGTTTCCACTATAATGAATTAAATGTGGATAATTCCCATAACTCAGCATCACTGCATGTATTACAGAGCATTTAAGAAAGTGAGCTCAAAATTCAGATGCATCTTAGTTACATAGCCATTGGCATATTATTTCCTACCTCATGATCCTTTATATTCTCCTCCAAAAACAGAGGTAATGATAGCACAGTTCTCATAGAGGTAACAAGATATTAACGTTAATATGTTATAGCTGTCAATATATAATTATCAAAAACAGGGGGCAATTCGCTTTGCATTTCAGTAAATAAATGAAATTTTACTTTGAAAGTGCAGATGAATCCAACTTGCGATGATCACAAGGAGCCTTTTAAAACCATTGAGGTCACTGGAGGTTTATCGGGCAAAGCTACTGAGATCAGATCTGAAAAGTTCAGATCTTTACACCAAAGCTGAACCCCCTACAGTTCAGGAGACATGGCCTGGAAATGCACAAGCCAAAGTAGGCTTTTCAGTTTGTCACTTTTTTGAAATTCTCCATTGCACCCAAACGTTTTTTATTTCCTTCCCAAGTTGACAAAGAATATTGATTTTGGTAGTAAGAGCGGTCAGAGGAATTTACCATTTTTTTTGTCCTCTTGATACTGCCACCTTTAAAATAGCATTTAAGTGGTTTGCTTTTCTATCCACTAAATTTAAAAGAAAATTATCTATATCCAGCAAGAGATCCTAAAAGAATGACCCAAATTGAGACCACCTGTCTCTTGATGAAACTGAAGTTTGAAGTAGTGGGGGTTTTTCCTCTGGGTTGACCTTTCAGTCAAGCACAGATCAGTTTTTAAATAACTTCTCCAAGAATCTTTGATTGCTTTCACTAAGTTTCCCCAAACTGACAAAACCTAGAGTAAGATTGCCATTGATACTAACCAGGGAAGTCATCTTACAGGAGATAAATTCTGAGAATTCATTTCTTTCCTAATGGCATTTTATTTTAATAAACTTTCCAAAGAAAAATATCAACTTTAACTTCAGGGATAGAAAAGAATAATTGAACATGCTCCCTTTTTTTTTTTTTTGGTCATTAAGTCTTCTCAAAATTCCTTTCAAAGCAAGATTCTAAAAAAATAAACTCTATAAGTACCATTTCTCATCTCAAATTAACCTGCTTAACAAAATTTCAAAGTCAGATAATCAATCATTCATTATATAAAGCATAAGTGTTCATATTAAAGAATTCTTACTGACAGTATACAGCATCACCCTATTATAATTTGTGAACTCCCCAAGGCTCCTTGCAAAGCCATAGGTTTCCACATTCCTTGTTAACGGTCATGACACAGGTCCGTTTCCTCAAAGTACAAAGTTGGACTACTGGTATCAGAATGATTTGGGGGACTTGTTAAATACAGACTCATGGGACCTGCCCCACTTCTTCCAGACCGGAATCTCTAGGAATAGGTGCCAGGACCCCAGATCATCCTAAGCAAACCAGAGTTTGGGAATTTCAATTTGAGGAGATTTCAGGGATGACAAGAGAGCTTATAAGTTCACAAAGCCCTCGTCCTTACAAAAAAAGACAAAGGACAAGGGTTTTATAATATGTTCAATACGTTGGTGCTTAAATTTCCAACCATTGTCACATATGCCAAAAAAAAAAAAACCCATATATCCAGTATCTTTAAGTATTTATGAATACTCTCATATCTTTAATAAAATCAGGGTACAAATTCTTACAAAAACAATAATAATTTGTGAACTCCCAAAATAAAGTCTAAAAGGAAGGGAATTAAGGTCTGGAAATCAGGTGTCATTAAGGAAAGTAGAGCATAAGAGCTTTCTTTGACATATAAGAAAATTTTTCTTAAAATTACAGTAAAAATACTTTTTATATTCCAACACCAAACATGTCACTTATTTGCCATCAGGGAAAAGGTGGTATTAAAAATGGAGGTTCAGGGGTGCCTGAGTGGCTCTGTCGGTTAAGTGTCCAACTTCGGCTCTGGTCCTGATCTCACAGTTTGTGGGTTCGAGGCCCACATCCGGTTCTGTACTGACAGCTCAAAGCTTGGAGCCTGCTTCAGATTCTGTGTCTCCCTCTCTCTCTGCCTATCCCCCACTCATGCTCTGTTTCTCTCGGTCTCAATAATAAATAAACATTAAAAAATTTTATTAACAAACAAAAGAAAATGGAGGTTCAGCTTCATTTATATCAGCAGAGTTTGAAGTCTATGTAAGATCTCCTTTTTTTTCCTATAAATAACTTCAAAACTATTTACTATTTGTCATGTACTACCTTCTAAACCCATACCAGCTAAGCCACAGTCAATCTAATGAAAGCCAATAATGAGGTGTAGATGGAATACACATAGCTTCCAAATGGTGTACATAGTTACAGAAACCACATAAGTGAAGATAGTGTACTTCTGGCTGTCATTTACTCATAATTTGTTATTATAAAATCCTACAAGTTATTGCCCAGATACTGTAATGGGCATTTGCAAAGTCAAGACTAAGCTATTTCTAATAGTGACTCATATAATAAAAGACCTAAAAAATAAACCGCGTTCTCATAAATGGAAAAGCATGTGCATTTAACTTCAGAGTGTAGTATATATTAAATTTGTTAACTAGTATTAATATATTAATGTAAGAAAACAAATAAAAACTGTAGTTTGCTAAGAATTTTATTAAATCTCAATTCTTATTCAATGAAAAGTATCAAATAGCCATGCTATATTACTCAGAAAAAGCTCATCTTCCTGCAGTAATGTACTTTGTTCCACCCTAGATTTCACAGGCTAAACTGATTAGCAACTCACCGAGAACTGTGAGAATTATTCAAAAGAACTAAAAGAGAGAAAACAGGATGTTGTGAGAAAGTCATATAAAGAACAGTGCATTATACTTAGGGACTTTGCATCCTAGAGCTCATAACATGAAAAAAAGAAAAATCCATTGCCTTTTCTCTCAGCTCAGGGAGAGGGATACTTTATCAACCAGTTCTGAAAATAGGACATCCTGCTGGTTTTATCTTATTAAACAGGGAATAAAACACATTGCTTTATTAGAGTTATTTCAAGAATGCATCAAAGCTGAGGACTCTCAACACAGAAATCAAAGAACTGAAAAAAATCACAACTGCTATATCTTCCCTCCCAAAATATAATTGGCTATAATTAATGTAGAGTTGAAAGACAACTGGTAGAAATATGACTAAATCACATAACAAAGTCACTAAAGTATTAAACTTTCCTATAACTATAATCTCATGATATCCTGGTCACTAGTATGTTTCTCACCATATAACATGATAATTGGGGGGAAATTCCTTCTGGGAATTTTAAGAGCTTTAGGTGAACCAAATACTCAAACGGGTGACTTTTCCAAGCAGGACTCACTACATGAAATCCATACCTCAGTCATCATTTTATTCAACAGTGGTGCAAATGTGAATTCAAGACAAAATCAATTCAAGTCACATTTTCCCCTGGAAAAAATGAGAGGTTCTGAGCAGGCAGCAGATTACATGCTGGCCTGGGTGCTTGTCTGAAGATTTTAGAGCAAAGAGCCAAATTATGGGCCCCAACAGAGAATCTGACTCATTCTCCTCGGCAGGCTGTCCAAGGGTTTCCTTGGCGCCTGGTCCCTGTCCAGTCTCTTTCCTACTCCACCTTGGTGAGGCTGAAGCCACGTATGAGGATTATCATCCCCCATGATTCGAGCTCATTTCTGCCAGAACATTTTTTTTTATTCAGCTCACAAAAACATAATAAAATAAAAAGAGAAATAAGAAGTTCATGCTTTTCACTTACTTTTTCCCTTAAGCTTGGGACAAAGTAACCAGGATATGGTAATAAATACTTCATTGGTGGGACTGACAATCCAATGCCATGGTTAAAACTATAGGCCATGAGAGTAGAAAAGCGGATACCAAAAGCTAGAGGGATGAGAAAAATAGGGAGAATTGGAGTAATGGAACAGGGAGTTGATAAAAGAGTACAAAGGTTCACTTACAAGAGGAATAAGGTCTGAGGATCTCCTGGACAACATGGTGACTACATTTGGTAACGCTGCATTACATAAGTGAAAATAACTAAATAGGTAAATTCTTTTTAAAGTGAATATAGGCTCTGATTTCAGACAAGTCCTGGAAAACTTTCTATCAATTATTAACTATGAAATTTGTGGCCAGTGTGTTAACTATCTGACTAGAATAAATGTTCAATAAATATTAGTCATTATAATCATTATTATCCATTACAATAATTATTATAATACTAGTCAAAGGTACGAATTTTTTTATGACTGGTTAGGAAATGCTTTAATAGTTTTGAGGAGGAAATCAATGTGTCACGGAGTTGACTGGGAAAAACAGGCATGAGAAAATGGAGACAAAACAGAAAACAGAAGGGAAAAAACTGTAAGAAATGTCATAGGTTGCACAACCCAAGATTATTCCAGTTTAAAAGTATCAGTTACAGTTTCCACTCTGAGGCCAAAACATAGCCATGGACTCTTGAGACAGCGGATCCAATCAGATGTTGACAACAAGGAGACCCTCTCATTTAATGTCAACCAAAGCATGAGGTGGAAGGGGTTTCGAATCAAGAGTAGAACACAGTGCTTTCCATGAATTACAGCCAGAGAAAGAAGAGCCCTAAAAAAGCGGTCCTGGGTTGATAAGCCCTTCTGGCCAAATGACTACTGAGTATAAAGAAGAGTAAGGGAACAAAAAGATAGAAAAATAAGTTGAAGGAGCACGCCTGGGTGGCTCAGTCAGTTAAGTGCCAGACATCGGCTCAGGTCATGATCTCACGGTTTGTGGGTTTGAGCCCTGCATTGGGCTCTGTACTGACAGCTCAGAGGCTGCAGCCTCCTTCAGATTCTGTGTCTCCCTCTCTCTCTTTCCTTCCCCTTCTCCCACTGTGTGTGTCTCCCTCTCAAAAATAAATAAACATTTAAAGATTTAAAAAGCATAAGTTAAAGAGAGTGGCAAACAAAAACATACAAACCAAATGTGGATGGAAAGGAGTTTCCAGTGAGGTGCTGATCCTCTCCTGTTGCTTGAGGAACTGAAGAGAGGCACACTGCATGCAAGGGGGAAGAGTTAGGCTCAAGGGGTTTGAAAAACCCATTTCAAGACACCTGGGTGACTCAGTCAGATAGACATCAAACACTTGGTTTCAGTTCAAGTCGTGTACTCACGGATTCATGAGTGCCAGCCCTGCATCAGGATCTGCAATGACAGTGTGGAGATTGCTTGGAATTCTCTCTCTTCTTTCTGCCCATCCGCCATCTTTGCTGTCTCTGTCTTTCTAAAATAAATGAAAATTTTAAATTAAAATAATAATAATTAATAATAATAATAATAATAAAACAAGTTTCCTGATATTGTGGTGACAGGCAGTGCCCTGCCTGATGGGATTATGGATTGGGAAGCTTTGTTTTTAATTTTTTTAATTGTTGTGGGTTGTTTTTTTGAGACAAAGAGAGAGACAAAGTGTGAGTGGGGGAGGGGCAGACAGAGGGAGACACAGAATCTGAAGCAGGCTCCAGGCTCTGAGCTGTCAGCACAGAGCACAACACAGGGCTTGAACCCATGAACCCTCAGATCATTACCTGAGTCTCAGTTGGAGACTTAACTGACTGAGCTACCCCAGCGCCTCTGGACTAGGGAGCTTCTTGACTATTTTGTTCACTGAGGATCCCAGTACCAAGGGAGGGTGAAATAAACCAACACAAAGACTGTCTTCTTGTCACCTATTATCTATCCCAGTCATTCATCTCCTGTAGTCTCCCTCAAACTCTGACAGGCTTCAAGAACATATAACCTATCCTCTCAGACTTATCCTCAGACTAAAAATTCAGAAGTGGGCTGACATGACATTTGTTGAATTTGTCTGTTCCCACAACTCTGTTGTCATACTTTCTCCAATTTTCACCTATAATTCATTGTTTTCCCACGTAAATCTATGACAACTTGCTTTAAAAAATTAGTATGCATTTCCAAAGTAAATTCAATTAAGACTATATTGACTGGGTGTCATATCCCAGGCTCTGGACTTATAGCTCAAGCTCATCAGCAGTCAGAGGGCTCTCAACACCTCGAGTGGGTCAGCAGCCTCTGACTTCACAGCTTCAAAGGCCTGTGGAACTAAACTCTAAAGTTTAGTGGAGCTAAGCTCTAAAATCTACCAAGAGGATGGGGCGATACTTGATTTAGACCATGAAGTTTCACCTTTAAACTACAGCATTCAGTTCAGGCTTGGGAATAGTACTTGTGAAGACAGCCATGAGCTCTAGGTCAAGTGAACTCTGTCTCCCCCCACCACCCTCTGTGAATCACAGGAGAAGCATAGAAGGTTCTATTCCATTAACCACATGGACCATTTCAAGTGTAGCAATAATAAAGGGGATGTGGCAAACATAGCCTCAAAAAACAAATGCATCTACCAGTTAGGCCAAAAGCAAACAATGTCTCACATCCAAAGACATCATCTTTGAAAACTCAGTAGAATGACTCTAGTCCCACAGTTCAGCAATAAGTGACTCAGTTGGCATAGTAATAACAACATGTTAAATTGGTAAAGTTGTTCATGGTAACTCATTTTCCCAAGTCTCATTTGATTCTCCTTCCTTGAGATGACATTCAAATAATGCAGCTTTTCTTAAACTTCCAAATTCATGATTTCTATTTAATTCTCTGTTTTAGAATTTAAAAATATAGCAACCAAATAAATGGACCTCTTATGGTCATATCAACTTAAGACAGTTAGCATTAGCCTGTTCTCAAAGACAAGATTGGCAATAATTTGCTCCATGCCAGATTTTATTTCAATAAAACAGGACCATAAGCAGTTATATTTACTATCTGAAGAGAAAAAACATCATACGACCTTTTGAAAATTATAGTTATTCTAATTAGTGATGCTCTCATAGAGCAAAGAGGATCTTCTCCATGTGTTCCTTTCACAGACAAAGCTTATTTATTTGCACCTAAAAACCCAAAGGGTTTATTTCAAGCTCTCCTATACTTTGGTCCAATATTCTTTTCAACATCACTGTGAGGTTTGAAAGCAATAAATATGTTATGTCAAGGATCCCATGTTTAATGACGCTAAGAAAAAGATCAAGGGCTGCTAGATTCTTGGAAGAGAATCATGTTCATTACCAAACCAGTGAGCTACTGGGTGAAGAGTGGTATTCTTCAAGCATCTACATAGACTCCTCATCAGGATGTGTGATTAGAACAGAATTTTGGAAAACTCTATACCCTACCATTGAGCACATAAACATCTATTGCTGGAAGCTTAACTGGGACAGAATTTGCACAAAAACACAACCTTGGTAGGTAGAATAGGGTTGGAAGCATAGGAAGCGAAAATGAATAAAAGAGGTAAGTGCTTTAGCTCCCACTGCCAACCAAAAACAAATTTCTAAATTGTGAGAGCAAATGTCAAGGCGAGAAATTCTGATCATTAAGGTAGTGTTTATCTCCCCTTCTGCATAAAACTTTTCATAAAACGAGGAGCTGTGGTTGTGAATGAGAAGTGTGTACTGTGCAGGAGGAAAGGGGCTCCCTGAGGAATTACACATAGAAGGAAATTGTGGAAACTACCACTGTGAATGCTTAAAGCATATTTTTTTTGCTCCATTCCCCTCTTTCCATTCCTACTGTCTCCCACTTCCTCCTGTCATGCCAACATCTTTATCAGCTTTTGTTTTCATGTCATGTAACAAAATCCAGGGAAAAATAGCAGAAAAGACTACAAAAATGCAAAAATATCCATTCTGACCAGAGGTGACCTCACTCTTCATGTTCCCTCTGGATCTGATTCAAAAGGCAAGAAAAAGGGGGGCGAAGTGAGCTTAATTGAAATATAAAATGAGGCGAAGATATGAATTGTACCTTTTCTTTTCCACAAAAGCTGAATTTGCATATTTTTTATATTTTCTAATCAAAAGAGCTAGCATTTCAGCAAACGAGCTGTTTCTGTTTCTGCCCAACTATCACAAAAAGCAGTGCAGAGGGGGAGTTGTTTTCCATATGAAATATGACAGATTGGAAAATGTTTAGAGTCCAAAAGCATATTCTAAAACTACCATTTTGCACATTTACTTTAACCTGGAATGAAGAATTCTAAATTCTCCTGTCTACTCTGTTACGAGCATTGACTCAGAATCTTCCATTGCTAACATATTTCCTAGTTTACAAGGCAGTCATCCTTTCAAGCTTTGCAAAGGTTGTCAGGCCATGGACAAAGACATAGTATATCCTGTCAACCTCTTATGAAGCAGGGTAACATAGTGGTTCGGACCCATCTCTTACATTAGCATTATGGATATCTGTGTGGGTGCCTGGGTGCCTCAGTCAGTTAAGCATCCAACTTCAGATCAGGTCATAATCTTACGGCTCATGAGTTCAAGCCCCCCATAGCCTGCTTGGGATTCTCTCTCTCTCTCCCTTTCTCCTTCTCTTCCTCTCTCTTCCTCTCACTCTAAATAAACTTTAAAAAAGAATATCTGTGTTTTCACTTTAGTCCTATCATCTACTAGTCGTATAGTCTTAGACACACTTATCCCTGAGGTTTTCATTTGTTTCCAACCACTGGGAAACACAATGATGAAAAAAATACATAATTCTTTGCCCTATAAACTCAAACAAAAACAGAAACAAGAGCATCTTCATGATATGATATGTGTTATCAGTAAAATGAAAGGAATGATATATAAGAGAGTGACTCATGCCGGGCACGTTGTAGATGGCATGGTCAGAGTTGGAATCCACAAGGAGGTGACAGGACCTGATATAAATGTTGAGGAAGCCAAGTCCAGATTCTAGAAAAAAGCATTCCAAGCATGTGGATCAGCAGGTGCAAAGGCTCTAAGGCTTGGGGGACCTTAAATTTTAGAAAGAACGTGAAGGCCAGAGCAAAGTCAGCAGTGAAACAAATAGTAGGTGAAGTGATCCAAGAGCTAGGCATAGGCGGTAGAGACTGGGCTGGATATGAACTGTGCTTACAGACTATGCAGGGTGTCTTCTGCTGGCCACTTCAAATTCCCACTCCACTTTTCTCCATTCTGTCATTTGCCTAGGAGGTCACCTTCTACTCCAGTAACAAGATCCTTTTCAGTTGGGTTGGGCCAGTACAGGGCACTGGGGGAAAGAGGGTGGAAGCGTAGAGGAGAGAGAGAGTTGGGGTGTGTATTCTCCCAAATACTCTCCCATTAAATCCCAACTGGTTAGCTGTACTCTTCTATAAATGGCACAGTTATCAGTTGTCCCTCGCCATGCACCTACCCCTCCAGACTCCTATAAACCACCCTACCTTCTTGCACCTACAGCCCTTGGGGTGAGGTGGCCTCCACCTTTGCAGACCCCAGACTTCTGTTCTGTGCGGTTTTGTCTCATTTGTTTCCCTTGAACCCTGCCTAGAGATGTGAACTTTTATAAAGTTTCCTCAAGTTACCCAGAATGAATGTGCCATCTCTTTCTGGCCAGCACCCTGGTTGATGTGTAGAACAGAGTAGGGATTTTGAGTCTAAAGCATTTAAGGCACGTAAAATGACACAGTCTACATGGTAAGCACTTTGTATATGCTAACTCCCACTATGATTGTCCTGACAATCAGACAAAATGTCTGGCTGCTCAAGACATTTAAATGTTGCATTTAGAGTATCAGAGTTGCACTGAACCAGCCTCTCTTCTGGCCAGTGTCCAAGAGTGAAGATGGATTGGTGACAATAAGGCAGCATAATTTGAATATGTTCATATAGAATGCTTGACTCTCTGCTTCATCCTCCCCATGTGAAAATGCAGACTGGTTTACCATGAATACATGAGGGATAATAAACAGGGGACTCTGAATAAGTCAAGAAAAGGTGTAATCCCCTGTTAAAAATGTGAGATGATCCAGGCAACATAACAGTGTAAGATTAGGTTTGATCTCCTAAGTAACCTCTTGATAAAGTATGTAAACCGAAAAGAGGCATCAGTTAATTGCAAAACTGGAAGGCATTCACAAAAAAAAGACAATGGTTGAATTTATTGCACCTAAAGCATTGCTTACAAGAGAGTGTTAAATTCTTGTTTCTTAGCCTAAAAAGAAGATATATTGAAATTTGGAAAACAAAACATCAGATCTAAGTATATATTGCTCATTTGATAAAACTATGACATTTCCCCCAAGACTACTTGTTGTAATTTCTGGTTCCTTTATCGTAAGATAGAAATCGGAAGACATGTAATGAAAATTTAAGTTTTATATCAACATAGATTACACATGTATACTATTCTCAAAGACTCTACCAATTCCTTCTCATAGAATTGCCTCTCAGATTATAAATTTTATGTTTCCACAGGCAAATGGCAGCAAAGGTTTGAGCAGGAATCTGGTAATCTTGATGGGAGAAACAATCAGTACTGAGATACTTATTTTAAGTCACTCTCTTCATTTCATATAAGTTTGGGTCACTAAATTTTAATTATTTTGCTGATGATTACAGCAAAATCTCCAGCTGATGAAATAGAAGCTTACCAGTTTTCCTTGGAATTGGCCATAAGTAGGGAACCTTTAATAATCCTTACCAAACTGTATTATTTAGTCTGAAATAAATATGGTACAAAGTGTAATGTTTAAAATGATGTAGTAGAGGGGCGCCAGGGTGGCTCAGTTGGTTAAGCATCTGGGTGTAAGCATTTGGGTGAGCCCCGCTTCTCTCTCTCTCTCTCTCTCTCTCTCTCTCTCTCTCTCTCTCTCTCTCTCTCTGCCTGTCACTTATTTGCACCCTCTCTCTCTCTCAAATAAATAAATAAATAAATTTAATTAAATAAATAAAATAATGTAGGAGAATTGAACTGTGTAGAATTTTTTACAAAGCCCCCAAATTCAAGCCTGATCATTCTTCCTACTTACTTTAAGGGAGGAATATTTCTGTTTGTAAAATAAAAGTTTCGTCTGGCAATGAATTCACTGAAGCCAGCGAGCAAGGTCATTGGAAGCTTATGTCAAATGCTCAGCATCAGAAGAGATATTCCGGAGAAAGAGGTGTAGCTGGTAAACAGGGTTGGGAAAAGAGATAAGATTTAAATTATATTGTCCATCCAGAGGCACAAGGATATTTAGATACAAACTTTCCAATAAATCACTTGCCTTCATTTCACTCTAATGAATGTTGATTGGAAGTTATGGAGAATAAAAAATACTTCTTGTCTCTACCAAAATCTGTTAAAATTAACCTCTTATACAACTTCCTTCTTTAAGCTAATAACTGGCTATTCTTCACTCTCAGTCTTACAATTTGCTCATTCTTGATGTATTCATTCATTTAACACGGTAAATAAGTACAATGAGTACAATGTCTACTAAGTACTGGAAATAATTCCAAACAAAAACAACATGATAGTTTATTAAACAAACATGATCTTGTCATGAAAAGTGTTAATAATCTCTATCTATAAGATACTAACTTAATATTAATCAGCATAACAACACAATCATTATTTACAGTCACACTCGGATTCTGCAGAAAAGATAAAACAAAAGTAAACAAAAAGCATGAAGCATCACCTTTACCATACTCTCATTTAACCTCGAATTTATACTAAGTATAAAGAAGACAATTAAAAAGAACAGACGAGCCATGATATTAATATCAGGTCTGACCTATCATAAAATTCGTCTTACCTGGAAGGGTAAATCAGTTGCAGCACTAATGGGAGGGACACGTCATTTCTACAAAAGGGATTTGACAAGAGTATTTTTTCTGGGCAAGGGCAGTAGTAGACATGCATTGCTTGCAGCAGATAAGCTTACACCATGTCATTTCTAAAATGAACTCAACATAAACCCTTTTCACTCTTTTCTGAACACTTTTTAAAGTACCTGCATGCTTTAACTTTGAAAAATCAACTTCATTTTCTTTCAAGGCACTTACCGCACTTAGGGTTAATTTTTTCAGCAAATGACAATCCTTAATGACCCACTTTCTAAATGGCAAGTTTAAAAAAGAAAAAACTGCCCACAACAAATCCTCAAAGTACAAAAGCAATGACGCTTCTAAAGTAAGCTCCCATTCTGCTCCAGGGTATCTTTAATACTCACAGATCTCCTCCGCGTGTGGACTTAACAGCTCTGCTTTAATCTACTTAAGATCTGGTCCTCATATCTTCCACTATGCCTTTTGATAAGACCAAAGAAGCTTATGGAAACTGTGCTGTCCCTGAGATTGTAAATTAAGGAGCCACTAATCAAAAGAAGGAGAAAAAGGAAAGATGGAACATTGGCAATGGTTTTAAACAACAATTCTAGGCCCCACTCTGAGTCAGAGATGGAGTGTCGGGAAAGAGAAATAAGAAAACGTTCACCTCTCTATTCCAGGGATTGACATCAGGAGCTGGGCAGTCCAGGAGAAGCAAAAAGGCCCCAACCTGGGTCCAGCCTCAGCCAGCCCAGGGCGCTTCAGACACAGCTCCTGACTTCCCTTAGACCCATTTCTTCCCTTCACATTAGTGTCCATCAGTCTCGTCTTTCACTATTGCCTCTTTGATTCCCATAAGGTTTCCAATCAGATTAGTACCTGTTGAGCGAATATGTTTTACATAGTGGAAACTATTTTTGTTGGCACTTGTTGGGACAAGCACAGGGTGTTATATGGAAACCAACTTGACAATAAACTATATTTTTTTAAAAAAGAAAAGAAAATATTGCCATTGGCAAAAATAAAAATCACATTATTTACATGGAAGCACATATGATAGTGATTACAAATATGGGTGCAGTTTTAAAATAAATTTAATTAGCATTTTCACAAATCAATATTTTATTTTAAAAATTGCATATTTTTGAAAATCATATGAATAGTCATATTTAAAATAATTGAGTCACATTAAAACCAAAACATTATAATGCTCTAAAATGTGATGTTCAAAATTTCTTATTCTGTGCATCATTCCCAACTTAAAAAAAAATTATCAGAAAAACAAGGTTTACCAGGTCCTTTATAGCATGTTAAACTTTTCTGTTGTAGCTGAAATAAGTTTAAATAGGAAATAGAGAAATAGGTACACTTAAATAAGAAAAACCCCAAAAAGCTCTGGAAATTAAACAGAAAGCCTGAAAACCCTCCCATAGGAGCATTGTGCTGTTTCTTATAACACCCAAGTCTGTGCCAATCAGCATTTTGAAAAATCATGTCAGCTTCTTGGTGCAAATGAATAATCCACTTTGACAAATAGGACATGTGACTTGAAGGAAGCACCCTGTATTGATTATAATAGAAGACAATTTGTCATCAGGCGGCAAGTGTGGCTATTAGGAACTCTACATGTATTCCAATCTACTTTTCTTGTTTTCATATAAATACCAGAGAGTCTGAAATGAATTTTTATTTTCATGAAATGAAGGTTTTGGCTTTTTTTTAATTTCACTTACCTAATATTTACTAAATTCCCAATAAGTGTCCAGGGTTTCCTGTCTAATGTAGCCACATGTAGCCATGTAAACTTAAATTTAAATTGATTAAAGTGTCCATTAGCCACATGTGACCAGTAGCTCCTTTATTGGACAATAGACATAGGATACTGCCATCAGCTTAGGCAGTTTTATTGGGCAGGACTGTCTTATAGTCAGTCTTGCTACTCAAAATGTGACATAAGATTCAATGGCATCAGCCTAACTTGAGTGTGTGCTAAAATCATGTTGAAATTGTTAAAACAAGATACAAGGTGATGTGTATTCACATTAAAGTTTCAGATATACTACCTTCATCTGGGGATCATGTTAAAATGCAGATTCTGATTCAGAAAGTCTGGAGTAGGCCCAACAAGCTTCCAGGTGTCATCAATGCTATTGGTTTGTGGACCACACTTTTTGAATACCAAGGATCTGGAAGAAGTGAAAATAATGTAAGAACAAGGTTTTTTTTTTTAAGTTTACTTATTTATTTTGAGAGTGCACAAGATGGGAAGGGGCAGAGAGAGGGGGGGAGAGAGAGGTCCAAGTGGGTTCTGCCCTGTCAGCACAGAGCCCAACTCAGGGCTTGATCCCATGAACCGCTAGATCATGACCTGAGTTGAAATCAAAAGCCGGTTGGATGCTCGGGGTGCCTGGGTGGCTCAGACAGTTGAGAGTCTGACTTCGGCTCAGGTCATGATCTCACAGGATTCATGAGTTTCAGCCCCGCATTGATTTCTGTGCTAAAAGCTCAGAGCCTGAAACCTTCTTTAGATTCTGTGTCTCCCTCTCTCTCTGCCCCTCCCCTTCTTGCTCTTTCTCTCTATCTCTCTATCTTCCTCTCTCTCTCAAAAATAAATAAACATTGGGGCACCTGGGTGGCTCAGTTGGTTAAGCATCCAACTTCGGCTCAGGTCATGATCTCACAGGATTCATGAGTTTCAGCCCCGCGTTGATTTCTGTGCTAAAAGCTCAGAGCCTGAAACCTTCTTTAGATTCTGTGTCTCCCTCTCTCTCTGCTCCTCCCCTGCTTGCTCTTTCTCTCTATCTCTCTATCTTCCTCTCTCTCTCAAAAATAAATAAACATTGGGGTACCTGGGTGGCTCAGTTGGTTAAGCATCCAACTTCGGCTCAAGTCATGATCTCACATTCGTGGGTTCAAGACCCACGGGCTCTGTGCTGACAGCTCAGAGCCTGGAGCCTGCTTCTGATTCTATGTCTCCCTCTCTCTCTGCCCCTCCCCCTCTCATGTTCTGTCTCTCTCTGTATCAGAAATAAATAAAACATTTTAAAAAATTTTAAATAAACAAACAAACATTTAAAAAAAAAAAAAAGTCAGACGCTCAACTGAATGAGCCACCCAGATGCCTAAGTATAGGCTTTTGACCTTGGAAAACATATCTTCTCTGAAAAAAATAAGATTTCAATTCATTATCCATTGATACAATAAAGAATTGGGAAGAGATTATTGATTTGACAGAGGATACCATGATACTAGTTTTATAGGTAGTGGCCAAACCTTGCAATGATTATTATCATTGTTATAATCATAGGTGAGTACAGACAATAGGAAAGAAGCACAGAGGGGTGCCTGGGTGGCTCAGTCAATTAAGCATCCAACTTCAGCTCAGATCATAATCTCATAGTTCGTGACTTGGAGTCCCATGTCAGAACCTGGAGCCTACTTTGGATTCTCTCCCTCTCTCTCTCTCTCTCCCTCCCTCTCTCTCTCTCTCTCCCCCCCCCCAAATAAACATTAAAAAAATAAAAAAGAAAGAATGAAAGAAGCACAGAAAGTATTATGGTGAGCACTCAGTCTATGAAAATAGATTGGCTCCATTAGCAAGAAATGAGGGGAGAGAAACAAGGAGAAAGTGAAAGTTCTGGGTTTAGAAACATCCACAGTTAGGACTGGCAGGAGTGGTAGAACACTGCAGAGACGCAAAAAAGTAAAGAAGTTAACACAGTTAGGAGATCACCATTTACAAAGAATAAAATCTCAAACAAGTATTTCGCAACAAAAGAAAAGGATACAAAGGCAAAAATATATTGATACTTTCCAGGAACGTAAATTGTAGAGAAAATAGAGATAAACAAGGAACTGTCTCCCAGCTACCAGATTTTTTTTTTTAAACCATCCAAATTATGGTGCTGCCACTACCAATATCCACAGCCACCATCCTAGGGAAAGTCTCTGGTGGTTTGCAAACTATCCCTGCATGTACTTAGGTGTCTAGACTAAAACTATTTTACTCATGAGGCACATAGGTTAAAAACAAGTAGAACAAAGTAGAACTTGGAGGAAGGAAAGACATTGAGGTAGAAGATATTTCTGCAGTGCATCTTCATAAACACATGCAGTGCAAAGATAAGATCACCTGTTTCCTAAAGTACTATTACAACACTGAGGTGCTTCTCTCATAGGAGGCTGGACACCTGGGAGAAGAAGGGGCTCTCGTATGACCTCATGACCATCATCACCATCGTCGTCACTATCATCTGTTCCGGAATATGTGCTAATTCTTTGCTGTGGATTATTTCATGGCACTGAAGGAGGAGCAGATTGAGAAGTTGCTCCATCTCCATTTTTGTTGCAGGCACTGATTACATGAATGCCTCTATGTGAAGAAAAAAGTAAATATATAAGAGACAAAATTGTAACTTTGGCTTGTTTTTGTTCCTTGAATGGAGAAAATGCAATACAATTCTAGTTTACATGATAATTTGACTTGTAATGAAACTAAATGGATTGTAAATATTCACATTACCATCTCTTATCACCACCGACTGTCTCATGGTACTAAAATGAAAAACTTATCTCAGAACTATTTAAAAATATGACATATGTGATCCCCTCAAGTAGATTTTAGTTAACGCTAGTCACAAGATATGTAAAAGTATTAAGCTCACATGTGAGAATAGATTTAAACCCTCCTTTTTTGGAAACTTTTCTTGGAGAACCTCTTGCTCTTGTGGAGAAAGTTTGTTTTCTCAACAATATTATTGAATTATTTTACTTTAAAAAGTTGTTGAGGCTTTTTTCCTAATAACTTCATCCTCCTCTTCTGTAATGAGCTTAAAACAACTAAATAGCAACACTACGAATCTGCCTGCTGGGCTAATCTTACCACCAATAGAAGCTTCTTTGAAGTGGAGCTTTGTGTAATGAGCAGAAGAAAAGAAAACAGAGGAGTGAGAGTGTTCCAGACAATAATCATCCGGAAGATGGTTTTTCCTTTCTTTCCTGGAAGCAAGAAGAGTTTTACAATCCAGCTATCACCAAAGACAGAAGTGACTTTGGGGAATTCAAAAAGAATGATATGAAGAAATCCTATAGACTGTTCTGCACAGCTGTGTACAATAGCAGCATTTAGGGAAATAGTAAGACAGAGAGTCCTAGACATAGAGTTGATAGATCTCATATAATTAAAGAAGGAAGAATCCATTTTAATGATGGCTTCAAACAGTCACAGACAAAAAAAAACAAAACAAAAAAAAAACCTGAGAATCAAATCTAGTTGTGGTCTCAGAAAATGACCCATCTGGGATGGTACTGAGAAGTGAATATTGTGGGACAGAAACGGAAAGACGCAGACCCAAACATTACCAAAGAAGTTTAGTACAAAGACAGAGATAACAAAATTACACAGACCAGAAGCTTAAGTAATCTCTACTGCATGTACTTTTACCAAGACCATCTAAAGACACTTGCCAGCCTGAGGGGTAACAGATACACAGATGCAGCCAGCCTGGGGAGAAAGATGGGAACCCAACTAGCACCCTGATTTAGAGTGATGGGTTGGGAATGGAGTAGCAAATCACAACATCAAAAGACACTTTGGAAAATATAAAAAAATGTCATCACTCAACACGGTCCGCTACAGCAGTCCTTCCAGACTTGTATTTGCTGTAGAGAAATGGAGCATAGAAGTGTCACAACGTGGTGGCGAGAAGAGCTTACTGATGCTGGAGGTCATTTTGGACAACAGGCAACCACTGAAAACCCTGCACAGGGGCGTGGGCGGGGGGATGGGCTGCATGTCAGATGGGCATTAAGGGGCGCACTCATTGGGATGAGCACTGGGTGTTGTTGTATGTAAATGATGAATCACTAAATTTTACTCCTGAAACCATTATTAGACAATACGTTAAGTCACTTGGATTTAAGTAAAATTTTAAAAAAGGAAGAAAGAAAGAAAACCCCGTAGGAATGAAACTCTCTACCTTGCAAATGCCTCTTTTGCAAGATGGTAGCATTCTTTCCCCTCACAGACAACTTCAATCCTAATCCTAAAAGAAAATTCAACTAATCATAAAGATATACTTTCTCTGTCTCTGAATTCAAAAGTTTGAAATCAGATTCCATATACTCTCAGCAAGGACTATTTTGCTCCTCACGAGTGGATAAACTATATCTTCTGTAAGGATGAAAAGACAGAAAAAGAAAATATATTTTAAAAATAAAACGTTTTAACACATGTTTAACACCAAACATGTTTAAGTTTTTATATAAGTATGCGGGCCTATCTGAAGTATCAAAGCTAATTTCAACCTGTGAAGTAGCCTTATTGATAGAAATAGAAGAAAACTTTGAAACTCTTATTTGTATTGTACATAAAAAGTTTTTTAAGTTTATTTATTTATTTTGAGAGAGAGAGGAGGGAGGGGAGCAGAGGGAAGAGCACAGAAAGAGAGGAAATCCCAAGCAGGCTCCACACTGTCAGCACAGGGCCCGATGCAGGGCTTGAACTCCCAAACCATTAGATCATGATCTGAGCTTATAGGGATGTTTAACCTACAGACACCCCATGTCCATGGAATTTGAAAGAGCATTGCATCTACGAAACAGAACAGCCTGAGATAAGGGGAAGTTGCTTGCAGGGGAAATAATGGTTCCAAATATTAATCAGTAGAGGCACCAAGCGTCAGATTGGTTGCTACAGAAAGTAGAAATATGACTTAGCCTCCCCCCCCAAATATTTACAGAACATAGAAGAAAATAGCAAAGGGATCAATACAGTGAGTGGAAAGATAAAAAGAAGGTATAGGATTGATCCAGGAGTTCCCCTGTGTTCATAGTAAGAATTCTAAAAAGCAGTGATTTGGTGGAGAAAAATTCTCTGTAGAAGATGGCAGGAGAGGTAGCAAAGAAAATGAAAATGAGGGTGAGTTCACTGAGCTAAACAGAGCTGAGACTTTAAATCAAAAGAGGCTATCTGGACATTAGGCAAAATAAGTAAGAAATAAATGCTAAAACGGATCTTGATAATAACAAGAATAAAGAAAAAAGAAACGAAAGCCATCCACACAGAAAACCAGGCAACATACAAAAATAAGAAAAAAGAGGACCATCTCAATGTCATAGCTCTCCTCCACAATTCTGTATTTCAGAAGAAATGGTTCAGTGTCTGTAAAGTTAAGATGACTATTGATTTGGACTTAAGAAACCAATTTCCAGCCAACCTATCCCTCATCTTTGGAGGTAACTAAGATATTTGCATATCCAAGAACTTAGAAATATGTCCTTAATGAGTATTATTTTTTTAATGAGATGTTACAGCAACCTCTGAAATAAGTTAAAATAAAAGAATTTTTGATGAGCAATATAATCTGTAATTATTAGAATTTTTGCTGGAATAATTGTAATGTAGTCATGGAACAATAATAATATATAATTCTCTAAATATGTATGATCAAGATAAAAAGAAGAGTGTGATGAGATAGGTAAAAGAGAAATAAAAAAGAAAAAACAGAGAAAAAAAGAGGGAAGGAAGAAAAGGAGAAAGAAAGGTGGAAAGGAAAGAATACTTTAACATATGAAAAGATCTTTCAGTCTGTGATTAATTTGTTTAAAAAATAAGTTCTAGTATATTTTTATTTAGTTTGATGATAATAATAATTTAAAAAGAATATCTAAATCATTGTAAAAGCAGTAAGAAAGATTAAGCACTATATTAGGGTACAGGGAAAGTATGCTCATTGGAGATAAAAGAAAAACGCTTTTCTCAAAATTCATAGGTAAAATCTTCAGAAATAAATATTTTGGGAACCAATGACTGGTAGATTTACCCCACACTGGCATTACAGTCATTGCTGCAGTTATTTGTAAATCTTTACTTTACACTATGATTGAGTATGCAGCCTAATACACTGAATATATTTATTTTATTGTTTTTTAAGTTTATTTATTTTGAGAGAAAGAGTAGGTGCATGAGCAGGGGAGGGGCAGTGAGAGAGGGAGAGACCAAATCCCGGGCAAGGTCCGCATTGGTAGGGCAGAGCCGAACTCGAAGCTAGATCTCACAAACATGAGATCATAACCTGACCCAAAACTGAGTCGGTCGCTTAACCGACTGAGCCACCCAGGTGCCCCTGAATACATTTCATTCCACACTATTGGTTTAGTCATTCTCAATAAATCTGTCATGGGCACACAGAGTCATTCTCACACAGGACCTGTGATTGGGAAGAAGCTAACTCCCTCCACCTCCAGCTCAACACCAGGAATGGATCCTTTTTAAATGTATTTATTTAAATAATCTCTACATTCAACGTGGGGCTGGAAATCACCAGCCCAAGATCAAGAGCCAAAGGCTCTTCCAGGTGAGCCAGCCAGGCACCAGAAATAGATCCTTTTTAGTTTAAGCTAAACACCTCACTCCATCCCCCAGGCACAGTTAATGTTCCTAAATGGTCAAGTTCAGAGTAGCCTGACAGACTCTTCTTGAATGGTGGAACGCAGTCATGTCTTATCCCCAAAGTACAAAATGCTTTTTGGTAATGGCGCTGGTGGGTAAACAAAGCCAAGAACAAGGCAAGGAAAGGAGACAGAGCCACTGGACTGCTAGAGTTCTGGACTTCAGTTACAGGAGCCAATGAATATCCTCAACCTTGAGCCACTTTGAAATGAGGTCTTTTTTTTTTTTATTGTTCTTGGAAGCATCCTAATTGATACAAACTTCTTTCGTTGCCTTTCTAAAGGTTCTAAGAAACTCTTGATTATGTGGGATCCAATCAACATTGCTTCCTTCCGTTTGGTAGCCCAATGGGTAAGGCAGTGTACGTTTACCAGTTGACTAGCATAGACAAAGATTTAAAATTTGCTTAGGCTTCAAGTTTTCCAATATATTAAAATTTCCCAGCTATCTAACCTAGAAATGTCACTGAGACTTTACAACTTCCCAAGACCCTTAGCAATACACATATCAAAACATTCGCTTCATGGATGACAAATCCTGGAAAATAAGCCACTTTTTAAAATCACAAATCTACTTTTAAACAATACAATTTAGTAGGAATAAATATAATTAAAGTACGCTTTAAAAAACAAGAGGAAGAAGTCAAATATTTCATATAACTAGTTTATATTTTGGAGGAAGGAGCTAAATTAAATGCTTTTTGTAGCTTTCCCTGTTTTTCAAACAGTTTACTCGTCAAAATGAAGGTATGTGTCTACTTGAATGTTAAATATGATGCTACTTCTGGTTTTCACTGTATCGGGAACCACATTCATCAGCATCAAGAGAGTAATTTTAGGACGGACTTCTTAGATTGCTTTCTCTAAAGCAGAATTATTGAGGGGCACACCCACACAGGGCCATTAAATGCAAAGAAAACAACTTGACCAGACTCTGCATTTCTGGAATTGGAGACCTCCCACTCACTCAGTAATTGTTCCCAAGACAGTTGGTTTTGCGAAATCTTTAACATTCTCACGTAGAGAAGTACCCCTGACAAAGTGTCCCTGCTGTGCTCCAGTTCCCCCTTCATTAGGAACAACTGGAAAAGACCATATTGTGAGAAAGATACGAGTTATGGGTCACAAGGAGGAAATGACCCTGGAGTAGCATAAGGAAAATCTGAATTTTTTTCTCTTGAAGTAAGCAACAAAATATCTCTAAGCTTCAAATAAGTCGAGTATGCAGGCTTTGTTTTAAGAATCAAATGGAACCAAATGTTAAGAAATGCTTAGAATCATATTTATTCGTAGTCCAGGTAAATGATTTCTATCCCTGACTTCCTAGTATTGGCAATATTTGATTTAGAGCTATTTATTTTTTCTTCTCTCACAGCTCACTATTTTTCTGTTCATCTGTTACCTACATACATCCTCAAGTAATTTATGTAAGGATGATTTTAAGTATGGAAGTTTGAAAAATGCTCCGCATACTGTGATGAATATAAGTGCAGGAATTAGCATCAGGTAGTCTCTTGCGGAATCTCCCAGCCTAATAATTTTATAATTCATGTAGGGAAAAGTCTCTGAACCTTAGAAGAAGGGTCTGAAATATATCCCCAAGATCCGAGGAACATGGCAGTACAGTAGGTGGCCCAGAATCTACTCATGTGTACTTTCCAAACTGTTATGGTCACTTTCCAAGCTCCATAATAACAAAAGATTTCTGAAGCAGAGTATAAAATAGTTATGAATGTGGCCAAGTGTGTATGACTTTTCCTAAAATGGCTAATGTTCAGCATATAATTTCTTCGGGCAGAAGCCTCAAATGTATTACGGGTGGCACATAGAAAGACAACTTTTCATAAACGCAATCTGCATTCTGCCATTTTTGAGTTTTTAACAAGAGCCTTTACAATACAGGGGTGTGGAGAATTGACAGATTTTGCACATTTTAGTGCTTTTCCACAATGTTTGCTCTGTTCAGCAGAATATAAGCTTTCAGATTTAAAATATGTTTTCTAGCTTATCCCACTGTGCAAATCAGTACATTAAGCAAGCCTAGCAGAAAACCATAAGCAAGCGGACAGATACGCTGCAAGAGGCTTTCCTATCAAATGTGATGGGAAATAAGATTTAAATATCAGTTTGCCCACCAGTGTGTGAACCAGAAATCACAACCCAGAAACAGAAAAAAATAAAATAAAACTCTAAGCAAGGTCAACAGAGACACACAATACTGTGAGGGGGAAAAAAGCACTTAAAGGAATGCAAACCAGAACAAATTGCATTGAGCATATCCTATTAAACATACTGTACTAAAACACATTCTTAATATAGTATAAACCGCTGCAAGAAATAAACCCATAGAAGGTCCCTATCTCTCGCTCCCATGACAGTCCAGACAGGTGTTTCTGGCTGGCAGGAAGCTTTCCTCCACACAGGGACCCAGAGCTCCAGCCTCCTTTCATCCAAGACCCTGCCATCATCGTCCGTATCTATGAGCTGCTCTGTGATGCCCAGGGGCAGAAAGAAGAAGGCATGGAGGAGACACATCCTCTTGGAAAAAGACCTGAGCCTGGAGACAGTCTTTTGGCTCTCATTCTATTCAGAACTCAAGCAAAGGACCACGCTGACTGCATAGAAGGCTGGGAAACATAGTTTTGCCAAGCGCTGAGAAGAGGAGAAGGGATTTGTTCGATGCCCGACAAATAACAGAAATATGAGTATGTACAGTGTTCACCACACATCTAACGTCTCATGTTACATTGCCATTCCAACAAATGTAACCGTTGAGAAAATGTTTTAACACATCAAAAGGAAGCTAGGTTAATTGTAATCCAAAGTAACAAAAGTATAAAGATAGTTACAGTCATTTTGCTGCCTTATCAAAATAAGCAATTAGTTTGAGAACACAAGCTGGTGACCAGATTTCAGGATGCTAATTTGGAGTTATCGTCACCCAAATAGGGCGTCAGTGAGAATTAGAATAAATCAGAGACTTAATGGAAAGGAAGGAAGAGAAAATGAATGTCTTAAGACCTGAATGTGAGTCCCTTAATTAAAAATGGGAGTTAAGTGATAACTCCCTCACATTCCAGTTTCTCCTTAGAGAGACATTGACCAGGTTTCCTCCTAATTCCTCCTAGGAGTTCTGTGATAGACACACTTTAAATGGGATAAAATGGAGAAAGTTTGTTTTATATATGTATAAAACTTAAAATATATATGCTTTTATTGTTAAATTAATATATTGTGTAATTATGAAACGTAAAACCTAGAAATTTAGATGACGTAAAAGCAAAATATTTATTTTCAATAAATTATATCTCATTTAAGAGCATAGAAAACAGTTTTTTTCTAAAAATTGTTCAAAATGTTTAACAATTTATTACATAAGAATTTAATTTACATCAATTTCATATTATTTTAATGAGAATAAAGTGATTGCTTGCTTTAACCCTTGAAGATTCAGCTATTTAAAGGTATTCTAAGTTTATTTTTACAGTAGTTTTAATGTCCATCAAAACTGAAAAAGGCATTTCATAAAGTTACAATATGCAAATATGTACTTAGGGATAGTCCATTGCTGATGGTAATGGATATAATTACATATTTCAATTTCACAGTGATTCCTAATTTTATTGATTTATGATACGATCTAATTAGAACATTGTGGGAGGTTTGGTTTGGTTTGATACTGCTTTCTTAATGTCATCATTGAGCTTACAAAGAGTTTCTACTTGGACTAAGTAAAGCTAACAAACGCGAACACGTTATTATTCACTTTACCGCCATTTTAGCATGAACTTTGGTCTATAGCTTGTTTGGGAGAATCTTTTAAATCATGTCCATGGGGGAGGACTCGTTAAGTTAAAACTAGATATGTCCACTTAAAAAGGCACAGAGTAATTACACTTTATTGCAATACACTGAAAGCACACGAACAAGTGGAAGCAATTCTGAGGAACCCGGAAGCTGTTGACCTCTCAGATCCCGAAGTATCCTGGCTATCACCTGTAGGACCATGTGGGGGCTCCAGAGTCACTCCTTGGAGGAAACATTCATAATCTTAATCCCTTACATATTTTATTTTCTTTAAGCTTCATTGTTTATTTTGAAAGAGAGAGAGCGCGTGCATAAGCAGGGGAGAGACAGAGAGAGAGGGAAAGAGAATCCCAAGCAGACCCCACGCTGTCAGCACAGAGCCCATCATAGAGCTGAAACCCACAAACCATGAGATCATAACCTGAGCCAAGATCCAGTCTGATGATCAACCAACTGAGCCACTCAAGCTCCCCCCACCCTTTCTTACATATAGTAGATAAAAATAAATAAAATTTAAATTGCACCACAACCCGTTATTTTGCATCAAGCTTTGTGTATTCACCTTCACATTGAGATATTGGCAGAGACCAGTGTTTTCCACTTACCAAGGGATCTTTTTAAATTCAGTTTCTGATTGCATGGGTCTGGGGTGGGAATGGAGATTCTGCCTTCCTAACAATACAATATTCCATGCTTTTGGCCCATAGACCTCCAGTTAAGTTGCAAGAATTTAGAATATAATTGCTTTGCTGAGCTACTTATAGATGGCAAATATACTGGGCACACCTACAGTGAACAAGTCCATGGTCTGAGACATGTTTATATGAACCCAAAAAGAAGAGATCTCCAAGAAAGGAAAAGAAGTGATCAATAATTTTACCCTGATCGATATTTTCTTGAAAGTTAGCTTCATTCCCCCCACTCCTTAGACCTTTGGAGACATTTTAGACAATGTTCTGGCCAGAGACAAGATTTCACATTCTGTCTGGAGTTGCTTAAGGTTATAGGTAAGATCATTAGCTTTACAGTATCCAAAGCTAGAACTATCACAGAGTTTATAGCTTTTCTGGTCATACACTCGCTTGCCTGTTTATCAGTACAGTGATGATAACAATCCTGATCCTCACAGCAGTATTGAAAGGATTATATGAGAAAATAAGGGGCTTCTGGCCAGCTCAGGTGGGTGAGCTTCAGACTTCCACTCAGGTCATGATCTCAAGGTTCGTGGGTTCAAGTCCTGCCTTGGGCTCTGTGCATACAGCTCGGAGCCCAGAGCCTGCTTTGGATTCTGTCTCCTTCTTTCTCTGCCCCTCCCCAGCTCATGCTCTCTCTCTCTCTGTCTCTGTCTCTCTGTCTCTCTCTCAAAAATAAACAAAAAATCTTTAAAAAAGAAGATAATACGGTCAGTAATACTTAATGTTAACTGTCCTTAGCACTCCTCCATGTGCTGGTATATTTGGAGATTTTCTTACTGCTCTCTTAAATTCAAGCCAGACAATAATCTCCAAAATACTTCAGAAGAACTCAAAAATTTTAGTATAGATTGAGATTAGACAATATGATGGAGAGAAGAAACAGATCAATTTCCAAGTACCACATAAACTAAAGACAAAACAGAAATTCCAAGTAAGTCTGTTTTTATATACGTTCACAAATGTACCAGTTACTCACTCTGAATTTAGTGTACTCATTAAAAAATAGTTAACCTTGTCAAAGGAACTCTAAATGCTTACTCAAGAATGCATTCTTGAGAGCAACAACAATGATTACAATGCCAACAACAAACTTGCCAACCACAAACAGGGCAATTTTATTTTAAAGGAGTGTGTGAGCCTAGAGAAGACAATGGAATAAAAACGTGTTGTTAAAGAAGCCTTAAAACACAGTGAAAACTTCTCATCTTTTTCTTACCCTGATAAACATCACAATGCAAGATTATGTTATGTAGAGAGTTAAAAATCTAAGCATTGGATCAACTAGGTGTTTTGAAAACTGTAACTCCAAATTTCTTAATGATGAAACTCTTCCTACGATATCTTAATAAAATTCTATTTTACTTTAGTTTTTTTCTATTGGAGGGAAAACAGCCAAAAAGGAAAAAAAATTCTTTCTAAAATAACTAAATATGCATGCCATTTTCAAAAGAACTTTCAGTAACATATTCATCCCTGAGGTCTGTTTAAATGTTATGGGACTTAGACAGACACACTTGCACAGATGAATGCCCTTTTTTCTCGCAAAAAAAAAGTAATATATTTTTTAAAAATAAAACTATTCCCCAAATGTTTCCTTTTTGATGTTACTAAAGAAATACTTGGCTTTTTTCCCTGAATAAATGTTACCAGCACTGAAGATCCACTATTGTTAAATCATAAGGAAGGGTGCTAAAGAAAAAAAAAATTCCTGCTGAAATAAATCACGTCAAATTTCAAGAACAAAGTGAATAGGATGATCGGATTAATGCTAAGCAATTTCTCTCCCTACTATAATATTGATAAAAACTTATAAGTACTTCCTCTTCCCAATATATTGTAAAAGTGAAAAATAATCTGTTATAGTTTTTTCAATGTATTTATTCCAAGATGGGAAAAAGGAAGAGCATCATTTGAGCATCTAAAATGTATCAGATGCTATGCAAATGTCTAAAGAACATATCTCCCATGATACTTCCAAACAATGAACAATAGTGGTAAAATTTTTTCCGTTTTATGGAGAAGAAAAGCAAGGGTCCAAAAAATTAAGTCATCATGTCAGTATCAGAAAGCTAGTGAATTGCAGGCTAGTTACCTTCACTGCAGATCCTACGCTTTCACTGGTAAAAGCAAGGCTGGGTGTGTCGGGTCTGTGGGCAAAAAGCATTAGCATGCGCTTCCTAAAGCAACCACACCACTGCAATTCTGTTCGACCAAGTAGTACAAAAGTAGAGGTGTGGGGGGCACATCAACCGCACAGTGGGACCCCCCTTCCCCACCATTCTTGCATATATGTATACACGAATTCAAAAGACTGATGTTAAAAATAAAACAAAAATAAAATTATTTGAAATAGGATGAAACCTAAAACAATAATGCGTAAACTTGCCTACTTATATTATAAAATGATTGTTGCCCTTGAATTTGTGTTGTGACAGTATAAGCACTAAATTGTTTTTTCATCCTAATGGGAATAAAAATGAAATAGGCCACCCATACTATCTCAAGGAGGAATCTATGATTTTTACATTAAATTTGGCCTATCAACCTCATTATACTGCAGGGAGGGGCAAAAAGGGGGCTCTGCGTGTCTCCAGTGCTATCCTGCTAAAGACAGAATTAACTAAATCTCATTAGTCACTAAATAATTTATCCAAAGTAAGTCATCATCATATAATTTTGTGTATTATCTTAAAGAATAAATAATAGTAGCTCTTGTGAAAATTTGATTTCTCAAGAAAATAACCATGAATATGACTGACTGGCAAATCCAGTTTGGTGACCCTCTACCTCTCCAGGGGAGTTCAAGGTTGTGCACACCCACTTAGGTCTCTACCATTGCTTTTCCTTACACTGTACAAAGTATCACATCTATATCAAAGGAGAAAGGCAGTTATCAAGGGCTTTCCATGAGCCTGTTATATAAGATTGTGAAGACCACGTTAAGAGTCAAAAATTTGCTTCGGCCACTCATCTCTCCTTCTTCACCATGATGTAGCTGGAAGGTTAACAGGACCCAGTGGGTTCACTAACAGGACTTGCCCTCAGCCTTCAGCACAGGAGGGGGAAGTGACCCTTGGGACTCACCTAGGGAACTAGCCACTCGATGAGAGCTTTGAGCCCTTCAGCCCCACCCCAAAAGGGTGCCTTGTGGGCAGGTAATGGTCAAGCATTCCTCACCTGACTCCTGTTTCAAGTGACAAAACAAATCTTTCCAGGAACTGGTTCCATCCTTCGCTACAGTAGAAGCTTTGTTGTTAAATGAGGCAAGAAGAGAAGAGATAATGTCTGTTTCTGCATCAAATTTATTAGGTTTAGATTCCCTCCTCCCTATATATTTGTGTCTTTCCTCCCATTTCTCCCTCCCTGTATTATTGATTCCACACACACTGTATCTTCTAAGTTGCAAACTCTGAAACTGAAAAGAAAAACAAAACTTGCCCTTTTGCAGCTCCTGCCATTTAGCAATGTCCACTGTCCCTCTCCCTGTTGATTCTGCCACCAAATTCCCATTCACAGCCACCCAATTCCTGCCAAGTTAGGTCCTGTGGCATCAACACTCATATCAAGGGCTTTGTTTCAGCCAAATGTTTTAACACCATTGTCTTTGAAGACTTCCTTCTTTTAAATACTTTCTCTTTCTTCCATTTAACTTACCGACAACCATGGTTATACCATCAACCCATAGTTCCTCCAATAAATCCATAAATCAAGGCTCTCCTTTTTTACCCCAATGATGTATCATCCTAGACTCACTTTTACACTGTATTTATGGGGTCATTTTAAGATGAGATAGATGTGTGTAAGTTTCAGAGCCAATGAGAAGGATCCATTTGTTTAAGGCAGGCTGAACATACAAGGTAAGTAGTAATGGAGTAAGAAGGCACATCAACACCTCTAACATCACAGACCTCCCCTTTCCTCAAGTCCCTCTTCACCTTAGATTCCATGGGCCATAATATTAACAACATTCTTTCCTATTCCATATTCCCATTCTATCCCATTTAACAAAACCCGGTTCTGGTGAGTCTCATCTGCTTTCTCTGTTTGTGCCTATGTAAAATATAAGAGGGTATCAAAGACCAATCCATCCACCTTTGGATCCTGTCTTTCCTTTCCGGTCACCAATTTATACAATTAACTGTGTCTACCTCATGTATACTCAGCTTCTCCCATTGACTTTTTTTTTAAGGAGAGAGAGAAAGAGAGCACACAAGCTGGGGAGACGGGCAGAGGAAAAGAGAGAATCCCAAGCAGGCCCCATGCTAGGCACAGAGCCTGATGTTAGGCTCAATCCCATTATCTTTGGATCATGACTTGAGCCAAAATCGAATGGGACACTCAGTTGACTCAGCCACCCAGGTGTCCCTCCCATTAACTTTTAAATATGCCCACATCTCTCTCACATTACAATGAAAGTTTCACTCAGGCTCGCTTCCTCCAACAACTCCCCTGTCTCTCCCCTGCTCTTCACAGCCAAACTTTTTTAAAAAATTTGTCTTCACACACGGATTTCTTTTTCTCACCTCCCTGCCATTCTCCACCCACTCCAGAATAACTTCTGTCCCCTCTAATCAACAAAATAGCACCCTCCAAAATCACCAATGTTTCCATTTTAATAAGTTCCATGGGTGTTTTTGGTAGCATTAAGCACAATTTATGTATCTCCTTTTTAAATATAATTTTTTCCTCCCTGGGTTTCTGTGTCTCCCCAGTGACCTTTCTCTTTTGACTTTCTTGAATCGTCCTCTTCTACCCTGTCCGTTAATATATTTCCTTCACATTGCGTACTAGGCCAACTTCTCTTCTGCCTCCACACTTTCTCCCTAGGCATTTCATCCATGAGTACAAATAAAATCACTCACCATAGGCTTATGTCACCCAAATTTATTTCTACGATGCTATATTTCATCAATTATGAGACACTTACTTTTCCACGTTTTAACATCTTTCAAATAAAGCTGGGTCTTGCAGTTGATGGCACACCGTATTAGTGGCTGTATTTTTCTTCGTGGCATATACAATAATGGTGCATTTTTTAAATGGTGGCATCTTGGATTCAATGAAATATTTTTAGCTGCATCCTTCCTTGAAAACCCAGACCCATATTTATCTACTCACCATTTCCATTTGAATGCTTGAAATAGCAGTACTACAAAGACCATTTCAAGGGGTAACGTGTGTATTGAATTGTAGGTGAATGGCACCTTCTGGGATTATCCAACATGGTGGCCTTGGCAAAAGCACTTAAAATTCAACACTTCAAAGCTGAACTGAAACTTCCCATCCTCTTCCCAATCTCCCAGCTCCTCTGAAATCTCCTCTTCCAGTGTTCCTTATCTCAGTAGTCCTTACCATTGTCCATCCAACTTTGTACAAGACAGCGCCCTAAATATCAAATTTATATGTCCCTTTTCTGCATCCCAAAAAATAAGATATGTTCTATTGATTTTCCAGATCTGTCCACTTCTTTGTATCTCCTCCAATATCTCCCTGGTTTAAGAGGCCGTCACCTTCCTAGTCCCACAAGAGTCTTCTAACCTGTCTGAAAACATCCATTCTTGCTCCATTTCTTATCCATTCTCTATCTGATAGCATAATTTTTTTCAAAACAAGTCTGACAATACCTCACCCATGTATGAGACCCTCTGATGTGTAGCCATTGCTGCCCAGACAGTGTCTTCCAAGAGCTTTCACACTGTCCAGTCCCCTCTTACTGCTCAAGTTCATGTCCTCATCATGCCTTCTCATTCTCCAGGTTCCAATACAGTGGATTTGTCTCAGGTCTCTAAAGAACAGTAAGCTCTTTTTGCCATAGATCTGGTTCTCTTTCCTGAAATTCTCTCAATATTCTCCTCTGAACTTATCTAGTTGACCCTCCTCAGCCTTCAAATTTCTGTCTAAATATTGTTGCTGAGAGCCTTCTCTGACCTAAACCAGCTCCCTTTATCATATGCTTTCTTTCTCATGTTTTAAAATTTTATGTTTATATTTTATTAAATATTTTATATTTATTATTATTTTAAATGATTTCTATTTCTAAGTTTATTTTGAGAAAAAACAGATGTGCATGAGCAGAGAGAGAGAGACAGATAGAGAATCCCAAGCAGTCTCTGCATTGTCAGCACAGAGCCTGTTGTGGGGCTTGATCTCATGAACCATGAGATTATGACCTGAGCTGAAATCAAGAATTGGATGCCTAACCAACTGAGCCAACCAGGCGCCCCTATAGTTGTTATTATATGGCGGCTTTACTAATGTTTGCTAAAACCTAAACTCCATGAGAGCAGGCCAGTGCCTCTTTTCTTATTACTGTAGTCCCACTTCTCAGCAGAGTCCCTGGCAAGGAGTAGTTCCTCAAAAAAGACTTTTTAAATAAATATTTGTCAAGAGAGGGTAGAACCAGATGATGGGCGAAGTCCCCTATTCCCACCAAACTGCTGACTCTAACATATGGATTTTTATTTTAATATTATTTATCATATTTAACAAATGTATTAGGCTTTTAGATTTGCATTATTATTCTCTTTAAAATTAATTTTTGGGGCACTTGGGTGGCTGAGAAGGTGAGGCATTTGACTTCGGCTCAGGCCATGATCTCACTTTTGTGGGTTCAAGCCCCACATCAGGCTTTGTGCTGACAGCTCAGAGCCTGGAGCCTGCTTCAGATTCTGTGTCTCCCTCTCTCTCTGTCCCTCCACGGGTCTTTCTCTCTCTCTCTCTCTCTCTCTCTCTCTCTCTCTCTCTCTCTCTTTCTCAAAAATAAATAAACATTAAAAAATTTAGTAAACAAATAAAAACTTAAATTAAATTAACTTTTTTATCCACTTTTACTTAACTTCTTAGTATTTTTGTTTTAGTCATGTTTGATTTTTTTAAAGTTTTTCATTTCTGCATTATTATAAAATTATTTTGTTACCAATTCTGTTTGTTTGCCATTGGTCTTTCATATATTGCTGTTTTTTTCCTTTTTGCATGAATAGATTGCTTTTAATTCTATAATAAGTAAGGTGATCTTCTGTGTCAGGAATTTAATATTTTGGTGATGACTAGCAAATGTTATTCTGCCACTTCTACACCCCTAGGTCTTTATTTCAATTAGTATAATTTGCTCATTAAATTAACACGTCTATTATGGTGCCAGCACTCACGTAACAGACAGAAAAATGTCTCATGTGGGTCAATTGGAATCATTTGGTTATATTAACATTGTAGCCTTTTATAAGAGGGTCTTAGTAGATACTGTTATTAACAGAGATAGGGCACAAATTGAAATGAGGTTTTTATGCATTACATGCTCTGAGTAGATTTTCAATGGACAAATCTGGGCAGAAGGCAGCTGGGTTTTCAAAATATACCTTATTCATGTGTCCACAGAGCCATTCGCCAATTTTCATAGAATTAAGGACCATGCTTGTTTACCTGGTTCAGTGCATAATTAGGCATAGCAGCAAGCTTGCGGCGACTTCCAAAACATTATCTGACATTATTTTACCTGAATATAAGAAATGTTCTCTACACTTTTTGAGTCAAAGACATCTCTGACTAAAAAGCCTCTATTCAGCTCTTCAGGAACAATCTAATTCTGTGTGATTCAGCCCCTTCTAAGGTAACCAATCCCACTTCTGCACTGACCAACACAGGATGCCCTTCACACACTAGTGCACTGGCCAAGCTCTAATAAGACAAATAAAACTAATCAATGGTGATCAATTCCCACCTGGACCCTAACCCCAACTTTACATTTGTCCTAGATGTGTGGCCTTGAGCAAGGCACATGGCCTCTTCTCCCTTGTTTTTTCAACTTTACCTGGGGCACGTGGGTGGCTCAGTCAGTTAAGAGTCTGACTTCAACTCTGGTCATGATCTCACAGTCTGTGAGTTCAAGCCCCATGTCACGCTCTGGGCTGATAGCTCAGAGTCCAGAGCCTGCTTCAGATTCTGTCTCTCTCTCTCTCTCTCTCTCTCTCTCTCTCTCTCTCTCTCTCTTTCTCTGTCCCTCTCCCACTCATGCTCTCTCTCTCTCAAAAATAAATAAACATTAAAAAAATTACTTTAAAAAAAGGAATCTTTAAAAAAAAATAAATACGTAAAAAAAAATAAATAAAACCTACCCTGGATCACTCAGACATTAAGAATATCTAATGTATTGGGGTGTCTGGGTGGGTCAGTCAATTAAGTATTGGATTCTTAATTTCAGCTCAGGTCATAAACTCATGGTTGTAAGATCAAGCTCCACAGCAGGCTCTGAGCTGAGTCAAGCCTGCTTGGGATTTTCTCTCTCTCTCTCTCTCTCTCTCTCACTTGCACTCTCAAAATAAATAAACTTAAAAAAAAGAATATTTAATGTATGAATACAATAAGTATTTTATAAAGTAAAGGTATTCTACAAATAGATTTCACTTGTGGGACGCCTGGATGGCTCAGTCAGTTAAGCATCTGGCTTTGGCTCAGGTCATGATCTCATGGTTTGTGGACTCAAGCCCCGGGTTGAGCTCTGTGCTGACAGCTAGCTCAGAGCCTGGAGCCTATTTCAGATTCTGTATCTCCCTCTTTCTCTGACCCTCCCCTGCTCACACTGTCTCTCTCTGTCTCTCAAAAATAAATAAAAAACACTTTTTAAAAAAAGATTTCACTTGTGTTGTGAACAATTTGCATTTTTATCCACTAGCTATTTCAAGCTTTATTATGGCTTGTCAGACCACCTATAGTCTCCCCTCCCAGATGTTACCCCCAGTTGATCAGCTTTCCCTAGGACACTACTCCGTTCATATCATTCACCAATGCAAAGCATTCAATGACGTACCATGACCTAACAGTGAGTTAAAAATTCCTCAATCCAATAATCCATGTTCCTACAATGTACCCCCATTGACATATATTTTGAGATTGACAAACTTACTGATGTAATAGGTAGGGATAATCACTCGAGCTAACTGGGTGGGGCTTGCGGAGATTCGTGTCAGAACCGTTTGTTTTCTTAATAAATATTTCTCTGTTTTGAAGGCTTTTTCTCATTTTTGTTCTGGCTACATTCACAATGAGTGGGACCTGGAAGATGCCCAGAGGATCTGATTAAATGGGATCACAGAGCAGAAAACCAAGCAACACCTATGTGAAAGTTCTTTATTTCTACCACGCATAGTATACTCATCATATAAATACTCCTATAAAGCTTATTAAGCTAAGGCAATTGGGGTTGTACTTTGTATTTGGCAACCAACGTGAGCTAACCCAATGACCAATAAGAAGAGAAAAGGTGAGCACCAGGACTCCTGAGGTCATGGGCGAGGCAGACACCCCATGACTCAGAGAAGTGGACAATGTCTCAGGCTGATGTACTCAGGAGGATATCCTAAATTCTAACTTGGAGACAAACCCTAGGGGAAGCAGCCCATTCTCCATCAGGTTAGAACCCCTCAGTTACAAATGGGAGAGTCTACCTGAACTGAGAGACACCTGTGATACACCTGCGGAACAGAGAGGAAGCAATCACAAAGTAAGCAGGTGATAGTCGTCAGTAGCATTTTCATCATCTGATTCTCCTCTTGAAGGGCAGTTAGCACAAATTGTCACAAATTCACACAGATACAGAACATGATAAGCTTTCAAACTTCCTTCTCCTAGAAATAAAAAGAAGGTCCTTATTCAAGTATTCTTCCCACAAAACTTATTAAAGACCTGCTATGTGTCAAAGACTATACTAGACACTGAAGATATGGTCATAAGCAAGGCATGTTCTTGAAAACAAGACATATTCCACCCTTCCATATAAATGAAATTCAGCAGTAACTATACATTTATAATAGATATTTTGTCCAAAAAAAAAAAAACCCACCAGATGTTCATAGCAATTAGCAAAGTGATTAAGTCACTTTACATTTTTGCACTTGATTCTTGACTAATATGATAAAATGTCAGAGCTAAAAATAACTATACATGGGTGAAATGTAGAAGACAACCAGGGGGAAATTAAAAACAAAGGAGCAAGAACTGGGGACTTTCCATGAAACTATCAGATAAAAGTGTCACATAGTTTATAATTCCATTTATATAACATTCTTGAAATGACAAAATTATAGAGATGGAAAACAAATTAGTGATTCTCAGGGGTTAGAGATGGTGTCAAAGGTAACGACTATTATAAAGAGATAGCATATAGGGGATCTTTGTAGTGATGGAATAGTCTGTGTCTTCATTACAATGGTTTTTACACAAATTTACGTATGTAATAAAATGGCATTGCACCATATACACATACAATGTGTAATAATGTCAAATTCCTAGGTCTGATATCCTACTGTAGTTACATAAGACGTAGCCTTTGGGGAAATGAGATAAAGAGTACCTTAGACCTCTATATACTATCTTTGCAACTTCCTGTTAATTTGTAATTATTTCAAAATTAAGAGCTAAAAACAACAAAAAACAAAAAAACAGGAGCAAGCATAAGGGACTTTCCATGAAAGATCAGTTAAAATATTTGTGTAGAAACCAAATCTGTTTTCATGTGTGACCAGAGGAAGCTTTTAAGAGTTTGGTCCACATGAATAATGTGTCTCTATCTCTTCAACGCTGACCAGGGAAGTATAATGGCATCCACAAAGGATTGCCCAGTCAGCTAGTTCATGTTATATTCTTGTGATGTGATAATATGATTGCTAGACTCATGTTTAGAAGAACAAACAAAAAGCTTAAAGCCTGCCACCTAACATCTATCTAAAGATTGTATTGCTTCTAATTTTTATCATGTAGTCTCTGGTTATTACCTTAGGTAAAATGAGAAATATCGCAGTTCGAAATTCAAAACCTTTTCATCAGAAATTTTAGTGGGATTATTAGCGGCACACAAATTAGGATAGACACAAGAAGTTTAAGATATGCAGCACTGTTTCATGCTAATGAACTGAAGTTCCTCTTGAGCCCTTCTCGTCATCGGTGTCTGTCTATGGTTGTATTATTTCTGTTGAGGTAAAATTATCTACATAATGTCATTACCTAGATCTCCTGTGCATAAGAATAATAGAAAGTGCTTCCATACTTTGCAAATGCATTATATTCTGAAAGAATATTAACATTGTATTTCATATAAGTTCCTAATGGGAAGAGTTCTAAAACTAAAATAATTACTCAAAATGCCTCTCTACTCATAATTGCAGCAAACTTTATAAAATTACAGATTTGAGGGAGATAATTCTATCTATTATATTTTGCTTTGTTAAGGCACTAGGCATTCTAATTAACTTTAAATATTCTTAGAGTTGACATATACATGTCATATATAGCTATGATATATAGATCAGAAGGTCATGATGATAAAATATATCATTGGATAAAATGTCTAGTGCATTCCAAAATACTTACACCTGCAGTATCTCAACTTAAAATAGTCATAACTGGCTTTGTCCTGTAGTTTGTTAAAAGCAATTCTGATCTTCTGTAGAGACATTTTCATAGCTATGGCTCCTCAAACCCAGACTCTAAAAGCCCCTAGAAGTGAAAATTCAAAACTATAGTAAGAAAATAAATTTCATTGTTGCTAGTATTTTAATTATGGTGGTGGGGGGAGGATATAGGTGTAAAGAACCAATGGAAGAGGAGTATTAAGCTTCATTTTGGTTGTGAAGACCAAACCACCTTATATTTTGAAGTTAAAAAAAAAAATACAATGTCTGACGTCATTCTGGCATCTATTGTGCCAGTAGGCTAGAATCACAGGAAAAAAGAAGTGTAAGTCACTTACTATAATTACCATTCCCTAAACCCCAACACCATTCTCGTCGAGTACAACAACATGTGTACATAAAACTTGACATTATCTTTAAGAATCACTTGAAACAGGGACATCTGGGTGGCTCAGTGGGTTAAGCTTCCAACTCTTGATCTTGGCCTCAAGTCATGATCTCAAGGTTTATGAGTTTGAGCCCTGAGTAGGGCTCTGCATTGGCAATGCATAGCCTGCTTAGGAGTCCTTCTCTCCCTCTCTGTCCCACCCCTGCTCGTGTGCTCTCTCTCTCTGTCTCTGTCTCTGTCTCTCTCCCTCTCTCTGTCTCTGTCTCTCAAAAGTAAATAAATAAACTTAAAAAAAAGAATTGGTGACACTCGGGGAGCTCAGTTTGTCAAGCACCCAACTTTCAGCTCAGGTTTTGATCTCACAGTTCATAAGTTAGAGCCCCCACATAGGGCTCTGCTACCAGCATGGAGCCTGTTTCAGACCCACTGGCCCTCCCTTTCTCATTTCATTCTCCCTCTCTCTCAAAAATAAATAAGTATAAAAATTTTTAATTAAAAAAGTAAATAAAATTGTAAAAAAGAATAGTTTGAAACAATAAAATAGAAATATTTTCAGGAAGCATTTCAAGTTATGTCTTTTACTGTATTTAAACCCTCTAGAAATTGGTAATTTCTATATATAGCATAGGCCAGTCTTCAGTAACTGAAACATTTTATTGGAACACCCTGTACATAGTACTAGTTCAGAAAATCCTCTTAACTGTTGGTGGCAATGTAAACTGGTGCAGCCGCTCTGGAAAACAGTGTGGAGGCTCCTCAAAAAACTATCCATAGAACTCCCCTATGACCCAGCAATAGCACTGCTAGGGATTTACCCAAGGGATAAAGAAGTGCTGAGGAATAGGAGCACATGTACCCCAATGTTCAAAGCGGCACTTTCTACAATAGCCAAATCATGGAAAGAACCTAAATGTCCATCAACTGATGAATGGATCAAGAAGATGTGGTATAT
>PISW01011160.1:0-43054 GCA_004023785.1 Mungos mungo | reverse complement strand
CTCCTCTCCCCGCCCCATCTCTGCCACTTCCCCGCCCCCTCCCCGCCCCTCTCCCGCCCCCTTTCCCCACCCGGACTGGATCAGGCCCGGCTGCAGGCCCAGGGGACCTGGCAGGGGAGAAGGGCTCCGGAGCTGGGCTGCAGGTGTGCACACCGCCCCCCCGCGCTCCGCGGAAGGCCAGGCTGTGACTTGTCTGCTCCCACGGCGTCCCCGGAGCCCAGGACGTGCGCGCGGCAGGACTGGTGCGGTCCCCCCGCCGCCTCGCTGCGCGCCGTCGCTGGAGGGTAGAATTCCCCGCACGGCTGCGCGGAGCTGATTCCGCTCTCCTGCCGCGGCCGGGACCGAGCACTTTCGATGATGACTTCATTTTGCCTGAAGGATTAGCAATTAGTGAGTTATGTGCAAAGCCCCTGCTGGGGTCCCCGGGGCCCAGTCTCTCCTGGGTCAATACCGGGCTGACAATCGCCCCCCTAATCGCTCTCTCTCCTCCTCCCCCCTCCCTTTCCCCTCCCTCTCCACCCCTCCCTTCCTTCCACCACATTTATTTAACCCTGGTTTTGGTGTTAGGCGCTCAGGGTTCAGAAGTGAAGGCGCTTTGCCCTTTCCACGGTCTTCCTAGTCTTCCTTCCGGGACAGTGAGTCATTGAGAGAGCATTCCCGTTCACTTTCACGCCAGAGCGGTGTGACAGGCAGGTACGACAGGCCGTGGGGGCCGAGAGGGAGAGAGGCAGCCAGGGATGGGGAGAGGCCGGTGGCCTTGGCTCTGGGAATTAGGGAGCACACGTGCTTAGCTGGTTCGGGTCTCCGCTGAACTTGGAGTTGGAGGCCCTGTGCCAGATTCACCTCTTTCTGGTAGGATGGTGACCTAAGTGTTATCAGCACCCCTTTCCTGTCTCACAGGTGCCCCCCGGGGTCATTCTAAAGACCAAATAAAGCAGTGGCTGTGAAAGGTCTCTCTAAAGACAACGGCCTGCTCCCATATTTGATTTTGAGACGCTTACCTTCCCACTAAAGGAAATGTTCTTCTTAGACATGTTTGAAAAAAATTTTCAATGTTTATTTTTGAGAAAGGAGAGAGAGAGAGAGCAGGGGAGGGGCAGAGAGACAGGAAGACACAGAATCTGAAGGGGCTCCGGGCTCCCAGCTGTCAGCACAGAGCCCGACGTGGGGCTCGAACTCACGAACCACGAGATCATGACCTGAGCCCAAGTCAGACGCTGAACCGCCCGAGCCCCCAGGGACCCCATCTTCCTAAACGTGTTTCTAAGTTGCAACACAGAAACATGTGATTGAAAAAAGTTGAACCACATGCTGATCAAGTGTGGAATGTAGAAGGTGAGGGGTTTCTCTTGATTCCCAAGGTTCACCGCCGTGAACCTTGCATGGGCTGTACGCGCAGAAGCATCTAGAAGGTACGAAAGCTGCGGCAGCAGAGGCTGGGCGTGGCTCTGCTCTGCGCCGGGTCCTGGTGGGTTGGGGATGCTTTCGGAGCCTCAGCTCGGCCGAGCTCACGTGGGGATGAGAACGGGGTGTGCGTTGCGTGTTCACTGCGTGTGCGTTGCGTGTGCGCAGGGATTGAACGGTCTTTGCCGGACCTGCCTGACCACAAGCAATGTCAGCCGGTCCGGGGCCGAGGGTCACGGCCAGGGCATGTGTCTGGCTGACAGGCGTGAGCCTGACTAGAGTTCTGCAAACACCAAAAAAAAATCCCAGCTCCTGTCGTGGTTCCGAGAGTGACTTTGGTGGCTGGCAAACAGCTGCGTGGCGCTTCCTGGTTTGCTTGCCCAAGTCATGTAACAGGACTGGTTCCGCGTGCTTCGAGCGGTGCTTTCCAGGTGTTAAAAAACACCGTGGTGCAACGCACAGACCTGAAGCCGTCTTACTGAGCGCCCAGCTCAGCGGCGCCAAGCGCATGAGTGTCGTCCAGCTGTCCCCACCCTCCATCTCCAGAATGTTCCGTCCTTCCAAACAGAAAGAAACCCTGTCCCCCGCAAACACTGACTCCCCGTCCCCTGTCCCGCCCGCAGCCCCTGGCGCCCACTCACCTACCCAGTCCACTTTCTGTCTCCATGAAAGTACCTACTCTGGGACCCCGGCATTTGTCCCTCCCGAGACGGGCGGTGTTTCAGCCATGTGTCAGGATTTCAGGATCTCCTTTTTGTTTTTTAGTTTATTTATTTATTTATTTAGAGAGAGAGAGCAACAGAGAGTGAGCTCAAGCAGGAAAGGGGTAGAGAGAGGGAATCCCAAGTCGGCCGTGCCCTGACAGCATGGAGCCCTACGAGGGGCTTGAGCCCATGAACCGTGCGATCATGACCTGAGCCGAAATCAAGAGTTGGACGCTTAACCGACTGAGCCCCCGGGCGCCCCTCGTTTGGACATTCTTGTCTGCACTTGCAGGTGGCAGGAACCCAGGCGAGAGGGAGCTGGTGGCTCCTGTAATTAAAAAGGCCAGGTGGCTGCTGGCTCTGGGCTCTGCTGAGTCTGGGGGTGGGGGGATCCCAGCTTCTCTTGCCTCTTCCCAGGTCTGGGTTTTCTCTTAGCCTTGGCTTTCCTCCGCAGTTCTTTTGTGCAGTAGGGAAGCTGAGTGCCCGAGATCCAGGCTTCCGTGTCCTCAGAGCCCAGGTCCTAGGAGAGAGGCCCCCCCAAACCCCCCATCCAGGCAGCCGGTCCCAGAGTCGTCCTCGGGCCAAGTCCTGGGCCAAGAAGACAGGTTGGGTTTCGGGCTCAGCCCCACGAGGGACAGACAGCCCAGAGGTCCCGGGAGAGAAGTGGGGGAAAGCAGGCAGGCAGGAAAGCCTCGGGTGTCCTCCCCGGGCGCAGAGGGCTTCGGTGGCGGAGCCCAGACAAGAGTGGAAAAGAAGCACAAAACCTGCAAATCCGCCGCGGGCAGCAGAAGCCCGCAGGTTTTTCCCTGCTGTGTGCGCCCGCGGCTCTGAAACCGGAGTAGAAGCGCCTCCCAAAGTCGATCATCCCAAGGGATTTCTGTGTGGAAACCTCTTCGTGTTTTGGGCACAATATTGTAACTTCAGCTCCTCGGTGCCGACACCGGCCGCTGCCAAGTCCTCTCTGAGCAGAAGGGCCCTCCCACCCGCAAGCTGTGCGGGCTCGGTCCTCCCCGCAAATGGGCTGCCCGGGGCCGGGACGGCGTCCAGACCCGCGCCAGGCCCGGCCCCGGCTCTGTGCCAAGGCTGCCCGTCCGCCTCTGACATGCAGGTCGTGGTGCCCAGCTCTCTGGGTGAGGTTTTGACAAAGGCTAATGAGAAGACTTTGCAAGCAGGAGGGGAGGGGGAGGGGGAGGGATGGAGTGATCTTCCTCTTTCCCCTCTTTCAGCGGGGTCTCCCCCCGCACCCCCCCCCCAGCTCCAGGGGCCTTTGGCTTCTGGAAACAGGCATCATTGGTGCGAGGACAGGAGCTGGGGTGAAGGCAGCCCCGAGGCGGGTGTGGATGGAGGGAAGTATCACCCGTGGCAGGGCTGGTGTAGACGGGGATGAGGCAGAACCTGGGGGCGGCCGTGCCTTGGCTGAGCCACATGGGGAGGGGGTGGGAAGCTGGTGCAGGGGAGGGAACAGACTCCCCTTTCTGAGCTGCACGTGCCAAGCCTGGACGCCCGTGGGAAGCCAAAGGGACCGTCAGATCTGTAAGCTGCTCCGTTTTGTTTCTGGGGCTTTCAGACATTTCTAGCCATTGCCCTGCTTCTTTCGGGGGCTCAGGAATCCCGCTTCTCTTCCCACCAGCCCATCCCAGCCTTCTCCATTCCCCCAAATAGGTTTTAAGCTCTGAGTAGGTGGCTGGCACTGTCTTAGGTACTGGGGACACATCCATGTGTCTGTGTGGGCGTGTGGTCCAGTGGGGAGAAGGATGCAACAGCAAAGTGATGAGCATAGGACCTGTCTCTGAGAAGACAGAGCGGGGCTGTGCTGAGGGGAGGAAAGAGATGGGCCAGCTTAAGGGGGCGGGGCTTGGGCGGGGCTAGGGCAGGCTCTGCCCACAGGGGAGGGGCTGCACAGCAGGGAGGAAAGAGATGGACTGGGTTAAGGGGGTGGAGCTTGGGCAGGCCCCACCCACAGGAGAGGGGCTGTGCACCGTGCAGAAGGAAGGAAAAAGAGATGGGCTAGGTTAATGTGGGGGGTGGGCAGGCCCACTGACAGGCGCAGGGGCTACCCATCTGGGGAAGCGAGGTCCAGGAGGGGGATAGTCCATGAGAAACAAGGCTGGGGGCTTGGCCCCCTGGAGGGTGTCGGGGGTGGGGGCAGACCACACAGCGCTTCCCAGGATTTTTGCCTTCCCTCTGGGTGAAGCAGGGATCATGGACCTTTCAAAAAATTAACAACTTTTAAAACAATTGTTTTTTAATTTGAGAGAGAGAGAGTGCATATGCCTGTGAGTGGGAGAGGGACAAAGAGAGAGAGAGAGAATCCCAACCAGGCTCCACACTGCCAGCACATCGCCCGACGTGGGTCTCGATCCCATGAACTGTGAGATCATGACCTGAGCCGAAATCAAGAGTCAGGCACTCAGCCGACTGAGCCACCCAGGCGGTCCGACAGCGTTTCTGAGATACAGTTCTCACGCCATTTAATCCACCCACTTTATGGGCAAGTAAGTGGATGGTAGCATATTCACAGAGCTGTGCAACCATCGGCCCAGTCCATTTTAGAACATTTGCATCCTGCCCGGGACACCAGCTACGTGTCACCCTTGTCTCTCCCGGACCCTGCCACCCTGAGCAGCCACTAGTCTCCTTTCTGTCTCTCCGGATTTCTGTTCTGGACTGGATGTGTCCCATGACCGGAATCACCGGTACCCGGTCTTCTGTGTCTGGCTGCTTCCACCGAGTGCCGTGCTCTCCTCCCTTCTCGTGGTGCCGCTGTGTCGCTGCTCCGTGCGCTGCTCCTTCACTCCTCCGTTTGGTCATTGTCCGCGGCGTCGCTCTGAACACATATGTACAGACTGCCGTGTGGCCTTTTCGAGGGGGGACACATCAGTGGTTCTTGTTAAAGTTCATGCTTTCTTCGAGTTGGCGAAGGGAAAAGGGAGTGTGGGCCCTAAATTCAAAAAGGGAAGGCAGGCGGCTGGCGTGGCTGGAGGAGCTCAGGCCCGCCCTGCCCGGCCCAGCTTCCTGCGTAACTCTGAAATAGCTTAGGAGAGCTGAACCCCAACCTCCCCCGAGGTGAACATCGACTCTCATTTCAGAATAGTCATTTTAGAAATTGGGGCACCAAGGGGCGCCTGGCTGGCTCAGTTGGTTAAGCATCTGACCTCAGCTCAGGTCATGATCTCGTGGTTCGTGGGATCGAGCCCCGAGTGGAGCTCTGTGCTGACCGCTCGGAGCCTGGAGCCTGCTTCCCATGGTGTCTCCCTCTCTCTCTGCCCCTCCCCACTCACGCTCTGTCTCTGTCTCTCAAAAATAAACATTAAAAAGAAAGAGAAATTAAACAAGTAATTCACATACATAGCGCAAGATTCAGAGTGCAGAAAGGGGGGCACTGCGAGGCGCCCCCCCCCCCCAGCAGCCTCCCTGTCCAGGCTCTTCCTGGGAGGCTGGCCCAGCCCGGGTCCAGGTCTTCCTCTGACTCTGACTCTTGCCAGGTAAGACACAGGACACCAGGTGAAATTGGAATTTCAGATAAACAGTGAATACTTTTTAGTATATCTCGAATACTGTATGGGACATATTTACACTAAAAAAAACCTGTTGTTAATCTGAAATCCAAATTTCACGGGGTGTCCTGTATTTTTGTTTGCTAAAACTGGCAACTCTGCCAAGGAAGGAAGGAGCCCCGTGAGGGATTCTGCTTGAGAATAAACCAAGGGGGCCGCGTGCGAGGCTGCTTCTGGGAGGCACTTGTGTGCCTGCGGGTTTTTGTTTGGGTTCTTCTATTCATAGCAGGCAAATTGTGTCTACATATCTTCTTTCCCGCTCGTTCATTCCTTTATTCAACCCAAGTCGCCTCCTGGGCGCTGGCCGTGGCGAAGGCGACAGTGAGCCCCGCGGGGCTGAGCCGCGCATGGATCGGAGCCCCCAGAGTGTCAGCCCCGGGCCGGCGCCGGGCGCCCAGGCACTCATGTGTCCCTGGCGCTCAGAGCAAGATCTAGGACAGGCAGGCTCTCAGCTGATACTTGTTAAGTGACGCTGAAAGTGTGGCCTGAGCCTCAGCAGTGTCACATGACGCCCAGCACGGCGACGGGTGGGGGAGGGCCGCTCAATTCAAAGCCCGCCTTTCTTGGGTGATTTTACAGGACACACTCGCGGGGAGATGCGTTTCTGCCAGATCGCGTCTCCCCGGGACACCCGTGCCAGCAGAGCAGGGTCCCTTGTCATTGTGTCCGGGAACCCTGTCCGCTGTGCCCCCGGGGGATTCCGGAATCTCTTCCAGGCAAATGTCACCGCAGGGCCCCTGAAGGTGTTACCGCCCGGGGTTCTCCCCGCCTCCCCCCTGCTGCAGGGGGCAGTGGTCTCCGCGAGGGGTCCCGGATCCTGAAGGTGAGCCCTGGTCTCACATTTCCGCGCGTGTGGACCCCGTGGCGGGGAGGCGGGGCCAGAGGGGCTGTTCTCCGCGCGTGCATGGAGCCGGTGGCGCCGAGGCAGACGCAGGCCGTGTCGTGGGCGCGACACGAGATAACCTGGCAGGACCCCAGCACTGCCCCTCCGCGTGTCACCCGGCTTCTCCCCGGCAGGCTGCCGGGGGCTTGCTCAGCGGCGTGTCCTCAGCCAGAACTTGGGGACAGGCACCTTGAAGCGCGTGCCCGACGGGGCCCTTGGGAGCAAGGAGAACTTTGGCAGGGGGGCGGCCGGCGGGGTTTTCTCAGGGTGTGCCCTGTGCGGGGCCCCTGCCCGCGCCGTCTGCAGCCCGGCAGGCCCCATCTAGGCCCGCTTCCCTCCAGCTGGTCCACACTGCCTCCCACACCTGGGCCCAGAAACCAGTCTTTTTGGAGACTAAGTGACAGCCAAGAGGTGTCCAGCCAGCAGCCAGCCTGGGGCCGCGGTCACGGCTCTTGTTTGGGAGGGCAGAGTCACCAACCCGTTACCCCATGACCGCCATGCCAGGGAGGTGGGGCTCACCTGTTCCCTTTTCCTCCGCCAGGCTTCCCCGACTTCTGGGAGGCCCCTCCCTTCCACGTGATTCCAGCGGGGCTGTCAGTGGAGGGACCCCGACTTCTCAGCGACCTGGTGGGCACGAGAGGCGGTTCAGAGCGCCCGTGGCCCTGCATGTGGTGACTGGGCCAAGGCCGAGTGCAGGACCGAAGCAGGGCCCAGTGTCCCTGTCCTAATGGGTGGATATGAGGCTCAGAGAGGTTAAGCGGCCTGCCTTAGGGTACACAGCTAGACGGGGAGCAGGGAAGCTTTGGAGGGGAAGAGCAGGAGGCTGAACCCTGGGCCCAGAGCAGGGAGGGAGCAGTGGCGGAGTCCTGACCTTGACCTAACGGCCCTGCAGGTGGGAGGTGCGGGGCTCACAAGTGGGACCCCCAAACCCAACTAGAGGCAGAGGCAGTTTGACGGCGCCCACAGGCCCTAGGAAGGTTTTGCTGTGAGTGCATTGCTGGGGCAGAGCGACTGTCCCTGCTGGAGCCGCTGGCCGGGACCGCGCTGCAGGGGGAGAAGGGCGCACGGGGGCCACTCAGGGGGAGAGGCGAGGCCGGCCCTGCCCTGCACAGCCCACGTGATGGGTCAGGAGAGAGACTGGCTGCTTGGTGTGGCTGTCACAGGTCCACGGGGCCACAGCTAGGACGTCCGGGGTCCGAGGGGTGGTGGTGGGTGTGGGAGCGTGTGCAGTGTGTGTGCACGTGTGCACACGCGTGTGGGCTGGGCGTGCAGAAGAGCTGAACACAGAGGCACCGACACAGTGGGGCCGCAGGGGAGATCCTGGAGGGGCAACGGAGGGTGAGGTGGCTGGGGAAACCGAGGCAGGCTTCAGGCACGTGCCCGTGTTGGAAGCTCAGTGATGGTGGCGGGATGTGGGGCTGAGGGGCAGAGATGGTGGCGGGATGTGGGGCTGAGGGGCAGAGAGGACGGGGCTCCGGAGGGAGACGGTGGCTCAGCTCCCTCTCCCTGCAGGTGCGGGCACCACCAGCAGCCCAGGGAAGGAGGCGGGCTGTGGGAGCTGCCCTTTGGGGGCCCCTGAAAACCTGCCGAGGCAAACACCCCCCTCAGAATTGAAAACCTGGGAGGACAGCAAAGAAACAGCCCGCCCGCCACGGCCCTCCAGCCTGAGGCCACGGTGAAGGCAGTTGATGGGAGGCTTTCTGCCCAAGGAACGTTCCCCAGCACAAGCCTCAGGGCCCACGCCCCCTCCCTGGACCCGTCCTGCTCTGCCCTCCCCACCGGACCCCTCCTCCCGGCCTGGCGGAGGCCAGGAAGGCTGGGGCGTGGAGGACAGAGGGACGTGGTGGCTGCTGTGTGAGGGTGACTGGGGGAGGCCGCCGTGGAAGGGGCGGATGGCCTCTATTTTTCCTGCCTCTTGGCCTGAGGCATTCTGCTGTTGCCTCTGGCCCTTGGTTTCCCTGAGGGAGCACTCGGGGATGAACTCGGGAGAGAGCAGCCTCAGCCTCCTCCTGCTCCCAGCCCCCTCCTCCAGCTCCAGCTCCTCTGCGGGCCCCCCCCCCTCAGGGTGCGTCAGCCTGAAGCCGCTCTGGCTCCTCTTCCCAAGTGGAGGTGGGTTGGGCAGGAGTCTCTGGCCCCCTTGGCAGCTGCCTGGCCCCAGGGCACGGAGAAGGGCGGGTGGGGGGGACAAGGGGGGGCACTCACCGCAGGACTCGCAGGCCCCCAGGATCCCCAGGCTGCCCAGAGCCTCCCACGGGCCAGGGGCTGTGGTCCAGGTGGGGGCGGAGAAGGTTCGCTGCTCAGACACCGCGGGCAGCCTGTCTCTGTCTCATCCCTGCACACGGACATGTCACCCGGGTCTCCTGGTTTGGAGGGACACTGCGGCAGGCCGCAGGCGTGTGCGTGTGCTCCCCTCCCCGCCCCCCTGCGCCGCCAGGCTCGCTCACAGCCTGCCCGTGCCCTTGGCCCCGGGGCCGAGCTTCCTGGAAGGTGGAGGGGCTTCGCAGCTCTGGCCCCTGAGATCTGCTGCTCCCTTGTGTGGCCCTTGAACTTCTTCCCCAATCCGTGTTGCAGCCCGGCCCCGTTCCCGAGTGATCACACAGGGAACTCCGACCACCTTGCTTGGGGAGCCGGTGACACACACCTTGGGGTCCCAGGAGGCCAAGTCCAAGGTGGAGTGTGGCATGCCGTGGGGTTGTGAGGAAGCGCCCAGCTGAGATGCGGGTCCAAGGCCAGTCCTGCTCGGCCCTACGGAGAGCTCGCGAGCCAAAAGAGCCTTCAGAGTTGTGAGGTTTGGGTCCAAGTGGCCAGGTCCTTCTACCCCGGCCCGGAGCATCTCAGATGTGGCGGCCCCTGGAAGGGCGTGCCAGGCGCAGGGCCCCCGGAGTGGAGCACATCCCTGAAGGGCATGGGGACTGAAGGCCCCCCCCCCACTCCGTGGCCCCTTCCCTGATGGCCCGTCTGGGAGGCGCACCTCCATTCCACCCGCTGGGTCAGTTCTTAAGGTGAAACCCCCACCCTCTGGCGGGAGCAGAAAGTCCACACGTCCCCCCAGTGCCCGTCTGAGGGCCCGCCTGCCTTCCGGGGAGGGTCCCCGGGGCCTCGGGGTGTGCAGGGAAGTGGACCACGGGCTGTCTGGGGTCGTGGTGGGGGACATGGAGGGAAAGGTCCAGAATATCGGTGTGGGCTGGTTCCTTGAGGCTCATAGAGAAGCCCCCCAGGAGAGGTGTGGACCGAGGAGCCGGAGGGCAGGCCGGCTGGCATCTCACCACCCAGGGCCCTCCAGAGCTGAGTGGGCCAGTGGTTCTCAACCCCACGCTGACACGTGTGGCCAGCTGTGTGGCGCTGATGCCCGGTCCTTCCGCAGGGCTCTGAGAACGCCCCCCAGTAGCCATCCGGTTGAGATGTTTCTCTCTGACACTTGATGTCTTGGGTTACCTCAGGACACAGGTGACTGGGCCCGGGCCAAGAATGTTGACTGTGGACACAGGCACATGGAATGGACTGGAAGCTTTAGAGTTGTGAGGGAATTGGGCTGCTCCAAGGCCGGTCCCCGGCTCCCAGTTGCACCAGGAGGAGGTGGGCGGTGAAGGGGGGTCAGCCCCCAGGAATGAAGGGCAGTCTCTCCGACGCCCAACTCGGAGTAGATTGATCAGCGTTGGCCCCGCAGAAAGGCGGACCGGGGCATGAAGTGCCACCTGGTTCAGGCAGGCCACCAGCGGGCCGCGTAGCGGTGTCTGGTGCTCATGCACACAGCAGGCGCCCAGTGGGGTCACCTTCCTTCCCTCTGGTGGCGCCCCTCGGAGCAGAACCCCTTCTGGGGCCCCTTCCCCTCCCCTGCTTCTCTACTTCCCTCCGCTGCCCTCTTCCCTGCTGACGGCCATACGCTTTCCTTTCCTGAGAGCATCATTCCTCCCGGATGCCGAGACTCGGGCAGCGAGGTTGCCAAAAACACAGGCTGGAAACCAGAGATGGTTTTTTTTTTTTTTCCAAGAAGAAAGAGCATTTTAAAATCTTGGCTTGAGAGTTTTGCTCAGGGCAAAAGCGAATAGCAAATGTTCCTTTGGAACTTAGATTCTGTCCAGCCCCCCAAGTGGAGACGAGTCTAAGAGGGGGGTTCGTCGGGGGCTTGAAGGGGTTTTGTTTTGACTGGCAGCTTTGCCCTTACCTCTGAACCTTAGTTCATACTTTTCCCTTTTCAGGGAAAGACCTTTCCCTGCTCTAAAGGCCCTTGGCTCCTATTCACTCTTCCCTGCTCAGTGCAAATGCCGCCTCCTCCATGAAGCCTCCCTGATCACTTCAGCCTTTCTCTGCTCTCAGTGCTCATTGGTGAGGGGCGAGTGAGTGAACTTAGAATCAGACAGCACTGGGTTCAAGTCCAGGCCCTGTCAGCGGTGTGGGCTTCAGCAGGCCCCCCAGCACCCCGGGGCCTCAGTTTCCCGCTGGAACTATGGGGATGGTAAGAGTGACACCTCCCTTAGGGGGTCGCTGAAAGAAGCCAACCACACCCACCCCAGGTGCCTGGAACCGTTGCTTTGCGAGCCTATTGGGGGGGAGGGTTCCCTGCGGCAGCCACCTCCAGGCTCTGCCTCCCCGGGCAAGGTCAAAGATCTACCCCGGGGCTTTCCTGAGACCCTGGCCGAGTTTGGCCTCTCTCCCTCCCTGCTCCCGCAGAGAGCTGTAAGATTTCATCAGCTTCTTTCACTGCCCACAGACAAGGACTGTCATCTGGAAAAGACTTTATTTATATTAACGTAGCATAAAAAGATGGAATGTCACTTACCGGCCTCGGCAGCCGTGAGACTGAGACAGCTTTAAAGCTGGTGACCTGCTCGCTGGGTTTTAAGAATTACCATTTTGCGGGTGGGCGCCGAGGCCTCTCCCTTCAGCCTGGAAGACTCTGGCACCATCACCTGGGTGCTGATGCCCTCCTCCCACCTGGGGTGGCAGGAGGCAGGTTTGGTGGCTGTCTGCCTTCCTGCTGTGCCCCTGGCCAGCGGGGGGGCTGTGGCACTTGCTTCCCTGATGCGCGGCCCCCTCATCTGGAAAAGTGAGCCTTCTCTCCCTCCCAGGGGAGCTGTGTGCACGTGCTGAGACTGTGCGGGCTTGCCGACTCCGAGGACACCAGACCCCTCTCCTGGCCCCCTACCTACCTGGTCCAGGCACACTCCCTAAAGTGCCAATTTTAAAAAGAAATTTTTATTTATTTTTGTCGTTTATTTATTTATATTGAGAGAAAGAGACAGAGAGAGCCCACGCAAGCAGGGGAAGGGAAGAGAAAGAGGGAGAATCTCGGCGGACAGCGTGGAGCCCGATGTAGGGCTTGAACTCATGAGCTGTGAGATCATGACCTGAGCTGAAACCGAGAACTGGACCGAGCCACCCAGGAGCCCCACCGAAGTCCCAGTTTTACTAGGTGACTCTTTTGGTCAGAATCTCATGACTTTAAAAGTATAATCAACGTTCTTCTCCTTGGCATAGCAGTCCCTCTGGGATCCGACCCCTGCCCGGCTCCTGCCCTGTGACCTTGGTGTTCCCACCCACGAGGGAACCTCGCGGTTACCTCTCGGAGCCCCAGCCTCTGCCCCACCTTTTCTCTCATTTCCGTCTCAAACACTCCCACATTCCTGTCTTGGCTCCTTTGCTCGTTGGCAGACAGGCCAAGTTCAGACTCTCCTCTGGCTCATCAACGTTCTAAGTAACCGAAATCAACTCTGGCTGATTTACGCAGAAAATGACTCTGCTAGAAAGGGGGGGGGGGGGGTGAGGCGCCACGGAATTGCTGGGAGGCGATCGGGCAAGTCGGGCTGAAAGCAACAGCAAACCCAACTCTGACTAAGGAAAGAAATTCAACTCCCTGTAACAAGCTGAAGGCCAAGGGCAGGGCGGCCTGGGGGCTGGAGGGTGGGTGTTCATGCGGGGGGGGGGCTCTGTGATGGACGCCTAGGGCCCAGGCTTTCCATCTCTCTGCGCTGCCCAGTCTCCAGGTGCTCGCAGAGGTGGCTGGAGCGTCCCGTCCAGACTCAGCGGAGCCGGTCAACCCCTGCGAGTCAGGATTGGGGTCCGGGCTCAGCGCGGAGGTTAGTCTGTCCCGGGAGTTGGAGAATTTGCCGCCATTCCCTGGACAGCCCTCTTCTCATTCTCATTGGCCAGGCGGGCATCACGTGTCTACGCATCGCCCAATCATTGGCAGGATGAGGGCCAATCAGAAGGCTGGTCTGTAGCAGTGGGCGTGCAGGGGCTCCGCTGTGGAAGTGGCTTGGCAAGAGCGCGTGGCGTCCCTGGAGCCGCGGTCCCGCCCGGCGGCGAGTGTCCTGGCGGGCCTTGCGCACTTGCCGAGCCTGGACGCCACCCCTGTGCCCGTCCTGGGGAGCGGAGGAGTCGAAGGTCCGCGGCAAGGTGCACCGGCACAGCCTCGCGCCAGAGCGCGTCCCCTCGACCAGGGGGAATTAAGAAACACAGTAGGTTTAAAAAGATTGTAAAGTGCAGAAACACGCTTTCTTCTTACGAATCTAAAAACAAATAAAATACGTTTCGGTGCCGGCTGTGGATGGCAGGCGTCTCTCTGCGAAGGGAAGCTGGGGAATGTTGCGGCCCGATCCAGAGCTGGGGGTGGGCTGGGGCAGGCCCTCCCCGCCCTCCCCTTCGGCTCCATTTCCATGCTGCAGGGCGGAGTGGGGGTGAGGATGCAGGGAGGTAGGGAGGGGGAGTCTGCGGAGGCCTCTGCCGTTCTGGCCAGGGTCTGACTCCCAGCGTGCGGGGTGAGGTGAGGGTATGGAGGTTGTGGGGTGCCGGGAGGCTGTGGCCTGCGTGCTGCTGCTGCGGCGGGAGGGACTGGTCTGACCTCCGGTTTCAGGGGATCCCTTTGTCCGCTGAGTTGAGAACAGACTGTCTGAGGCCTTCGGGAGGTGAGGACGAGGTCAAGTCCTTGGTCTGGCTGTCGGGGCCTTGTGGGTGCTGGGCCCCAGGCCCCTCTGCAGTGTCACCTTTGCCCTGTTCCTCTCTGTCCCTCAATATCTACACACACGGTGACTCTGTCCCTCAGTGAGGGCCGCTCAGTGGGTCACATCGTCTCTCCTTTTTTCCTGGTCTTATTGATCCAGTGAGCTTCAGCCTTCGAGGGGGGCTGGGTGCCCCTTCCCCAGTGAAGCCTCTCTTAGCTCTTCTGCCTGCTGACGGCATGCTCATCATTCCCTCCTGTAGGTGTTCCAGAACCTTCCGTGTCCCTCCACCACTGTGTACCATAACACCAGCAACCTTGACTAAGCGCTTCCCATGGCCAGGTCCCATGTGACTCCGAAATGGTCACACAAGGTAGGTCTCACCACTGGCCCCATTTCACGTATGGGAGAACGGAGGCTCGGACCACCTGCTGAGGGGCACACAGCCCACCAGTGGCCAGAAGCTCAAACCCCTGCCCAGGGGCCGTCCTGGGCCTGGAGGGCCCTGTCCCACCCCCTGGATGCCAGTAGCACACTGACCCAGGGTTTTGAAAAAACCGTCCCCAGACATTGCCAAGGGTCCTCTGGGGCACCCTCTCCCCCTGGGTGAGAACCACGGTCCTGGGAGGGTCCACGGTCCCTCCAGGTTCCAGGCCCTGTCCTTGGGGCAGGGGGGAGGCGGGCAGGGAGTTTGGTCTGTTTCATCCACTGAGGCATCCACCTCTGCCCCTGCCCACCTCCCCCCTGCCCCAAGGACAGGGCCTGGAACCTGGAGGAGGGGGGTGGCAAATGCTTGCAGAGAGTTGCTGAGAGAATGGAATGCTTCTTAGATCCCCTGCAGGGCCAGCACATTGTCCCATTTCCCAGGTGAGGGAAGTGAGGCTCCGCGGGGCAGAGGTCACAGGCCACCGTCCCTTTGGTGTCCCAGTATAGGGGCAGCCTTCGGCTCATGGGTGCTGGGCGCAGGGGGGCGGCCACGGGAGAAGGTGCCTGTAGGAAGGAGGGGTGACTGATCCCTCCCAGATCTCGCGTAGATGGTGGTGGTGGGCGGCGGAGTTAACAGAAAGATCCTGCGCGGCGCCGCCTAGATGGGGAGAGTGAAACCAAGTCAAACCCCTGGAAACAGAGTAGAAAGGTGGTTGCCCGGGACGTTGGAGAGGGGGGAACTGGGGGGGGGTAGGGGGGGATGGGTGGCTGGGCGGGTAGGGAGCCGGTGGTCAAGGGGCACGAACTCCGAGCTGTGAGGTGCATGAGGCCTGAGAAGCTGCTATGAAAGGTGGGGATTATAAGCTGACGACGCTATGTCGCGACTCCGTGTCGCACGACTGACGTTTGCTGAGTTGGAGCGCACGTGTTCACGCACACACACACATGCACACGCGCACCGTGGAAAGGGGAGGTGATGGGCGAGCTAGCTGATTGGACGGGGGGCCCTTGCACGGTGGGTCTGCGGGTCCGGTCGCCACGCGTGTGCTTTAAATAGCTCATGTTTTGTCAGTTCTGTCTCAGCGGAGCTGAACAGACCCCCCAGATCGAGTGGAGATTTTGGGGGGGTTGCTGGCACGTAAAAGCCAGGGGAGGGTCCGGCCCTGCCCCGGGAGGCAGAGCCCGGGACGGGTCGGCCTGCGTATCTGGCACAGGCCCCCTGCCCCTGGCTGGACGTGCCCGGCCCCACTGAGAAAGCCCCCTCCCAGGCTGCCCAAGGGGCCGCTGGGCCGGCGGGGGAGGGAGGCCTGGGTGCTGATTGAGGAGCCGTCTGGGAGACGGGCTGCAGTGGATCTGAATCAACTTGGGGCCTGATTTGAAATTCAAATCCTGGCTAAACAGAAAATTAATACGAATTTCATATTCTGTTACTCTCGCAGACCCAGCTGTGTCTCTGCCGGGCCGGGGAGGGGGGGGCACCACAGGCTTCACCGCCGACACCCACCCGCCTCCTGCCCCCCCCACGATGGTCCCCCCCATTCTCGAGACCGGGGGGGGGGGGCGGCGCTTCGCGGGAGATGGGCTGCTCTCTGGAGATTTCTCCTGCAGGCGAACAGCACAGAGGGCGGAATGATAGGGCCAGACCCCCCAGCAAAGGTGAGGGGGATGTCTGAGATGGGGTGTCCCGGGCATCACCACGAACACTGCCCGCATTTCATAGTAGCCTGAAGGCTTGGCCTTTGGACGTGGGCAGGGGCTCTGGGGAGCGGGGTGGAAGTGACCCTGGGCACGACTGGGCAGGGCACCCGTCCCCATGAGGAGTGGGGGAGCCACTGCCTCGTCCTCCTCTCCGCCCAGCCATTCCCACGCTCTATAACCTCCAGTGGCTCCCTATTGCCTGAGAGACTTCAGGACCTGGGCCAGGTGGTGGCGGTGGGGGGGGGAGGTTAAATCCTGCCTCAATCAGTGTAATTAGCCTAGCGGCCTTGGACACGTTTCTCAGTCTGTTTGTGCCTAAGTGTCTTCATCTGTCCCGGGAGATAAGAGGACCCAGCCCTCAGGCTTGTTGGAAGGTCAAGTGCACGCGTGCATGTGAAGCTCCAGGAGGTGTCTGGGCCTAACCTGCGGCCCGCCCGCCTCCCCGGCCTCCTCCCTTGCCCGTCTCCTCACACTCTGGATGGGGCCAAGATCCTCCGGCCCTGCCCTTGCCTGTGCTCAGCTCTGCCCAGCCTCCCCCCTCCCCCCGCCAACGGCCTTCTCCTGGTCTGCCCTAGCCTGCTGCCTCTGGCAAAGATCTGCTCAGTTCTGTCCCCGGAAGTGTCCCCTGTGGGTGGCCAGGCATCTCCTGCCCTTAGACCCGCCGCCCTGGCAGGTGGCCGTCAGAGCATGGGCTCCGGGGACCCGGGCTGGCTCTCTCTGCCCCTAGCCCGGCCCTGCGCTCTGTGGGGAGTCTCTCTGCTTGTGCCCTCCCACCCGCCTTGGCCCTGCAGATCTTCAGGGTGCGCCCAGTGAGGGTGAAGCCGGCTGGCATTCCCAGCCCCCAGAGGCAGGGGGATGTGGCCTGGGCACCTGTGGACAGGGCTCCTCCGCATTGGCCCTGCTTCCTGGGCCCGGCGGTAGAGGGTTGTGGCTCTGGGTCTAGGGGTGGCTCTGGGCTCTGTGCCGGGCTCTGCGGGACCCGTTGCCTTTCCCAGAACTGCATGACTGACCAGGATGGTTTTCGTTACTGGTTGGAGGCGTTTGGTACGTGTGAGGGGGGTCATGTCTGATGCAGCGCTTGTCTGTGTGTCCAGGAGGCAGGGGCCGGAGCCCGGTGCCCTGTGTCCCCACTGTGTCCCCATCACTGCCTGACACACAGCAGGTGCTCGCCGATGGACGGAGGAAGACGTTGGTGGGCCTCTCCCAGGAGCCGTCCTGCCCAAGTGCCCCCAAGTAGCGTCCGGGCCCAGGGGCGGGCACAGTTGGCACCTCGCTGCCCTCCAGGCCGAAGTGCCTGGATCTTGGCCCGTGGGTACGGAGTTGGCTCCTTTGGGGCGCGGCCCCCTCTCCCCTCAGCTGTGCTCCAGCCCTCGGGGCCCACTGATAAGTCTGCGGCCGAGCCTCTCAAACACATGACCTCGGGGACCTGCCCCCCTTGGGTGGGCCACCTGCCGGCGAGGCCGTGCTGGGGGCTCTGGCCTCCATTGGAGAGTAATGGGTGGCGGCCATCTGTCGCTCGTTTGTCTCTGTCTTACCACCTGCTTTCTGGCCGCCAGCGCTTTATTTACGGCCAACTCCAGGGGTTTCCTAAATCCTTCCTGGATCAGACTGCACTTATCAGCCTCATCCGATGGGGGCTGGGCAAGACCTCATCGCTCCCCTGTCCTGGCTTTCCTGGAGGGATGGGGAGCCCGGGGGGGGAAGGAAAGTTAGTTTTATCAACGGCTGTAATAGCTCCGACTTCTCCAGGGCTCATCGGTTTCCTCCCCGACAGTTCTACGGGGCGGGCATCAGAAACAGAGAGGCTGAGGGGCCACCCGACCTCACACAGCAAGGAGTCAGGGGCACCAAGGTTTGAACCCAGGCGGCCTGGTCCGCGGTCTGTGCCCTGGAGCCTCCATCGCTGCTTTGCAACTGCATTATTACTAGACAGAGGCTGTGTCCAGGTGACAGGACAGAGTCCCTCCCCCAGGCACTCTCTCAGCAGGTGTTTCTGGGGCCCTGGGCCCGGGGACACAGAGAGGACACCTGGGAAGGAACGTTTCATTTATCCATTCCGTTATCTTCTGAAGTCAAGGGCACATAGGCGGGGTCTATTCCTAGCCCTGTTTTATGAAGGAGGAAACAGGCTCGGGGCGTTAAGAGACTCGCTTAGAGGCACAGAGCGAGGAAGTGGGGAAGACAGGATTGCCTGCTGTCTCCTGCCCTGGGGACGTTTGTCATCTGGCTGGGGAGACCAGAGGCGTCTGGCCGTCACCACACAGCACCGTGGGATTCCGAGGGAGCACCCAGGAATCTGAGCACAGACAGGGCCTGTGGGGGGACGGCCATCCCAGGAGGGGACCGTGGAAAGTCCCCTGTGTGGGGGCCCGAGGGGGCCAGCGTCCACCAGTGACACACGTACCCTCATGCCCCACCGCTGCCCCACTGGCTGCAGGCCACCCGGTGTGAGTGGGCTTGGCCCTTGCCCTCTGGGGCCCGGCTGCCGACCACCTGGTGCTGAGGCCCCTCGGAGCACTGGGCACGGAGTCCCGCAGTCCCCTGAGGACCACCTGGATCCCGGTGCGGTGGGCTGGGAGCCAGGAGACCCTGCTACTGGGGACGAGAATGCCTGGGACCGAGGCCTGAGGCGGTCAGGCCTCTGATGTGCCCACCCCAGCACCTGCCCAGGCCCAGGCTGTCCCCTCCTTCCCATTTCCGCACACTCCAGCCGCCCTAGGTTCGCTTCTCTGGACGGTCTTGTCTGGCGGAGTTTAGATTTGCCGCTGGAGGCCTTAGTTCACGGAACCATTTAAAAGTCCTTCTTAAGAGCTCAGGTGAACCTCAGCCTTCACCTCCCCTCACTCATTCCCCCCGGACGTGTCTGAGGCGCTGGGCTGAAGAGAAGCACGGGGAAGGGGAGGTCATGGCGAGGAGGAAGTGGGTGTGGAAGGGCAGAGGGCTTGGGACTTTTTCTTTAAAACACCTTTTTTTAAACTATTTTTTTTTTGAGAGAGAGAGAGTGGGGGGAGAGTCAGAGAGAGGGAGACAGAATCCGAAGCAGGCTCCAGGCTCTGAGCTGTCAGCACAGGGCCCAACGCGGGGCTCGAACCCACGAACCGCGAGATCATGACCTGAGCTGAAGTCAGATGTTTAACCTGAGCCCCCCAGGTGCCCCCCTCTAAGAACAACTTTTGCTGCACTTTGCAGGTTTTGGTAAATGGCGTTTTAATGACCATGTGGTTTGAGGAACTGAGCATCGTGTTATTCCCGGCCCCAGGAGATGAAGTTCGTTCTCCAGAAGAGAGAAGTGGGGAGACGGTATTGTGAGTGCAGGGGATGTGGCCCTCGGAAGCCGTGCTGTGTTGTTTTGTGGTTTAGTTTGGTCTGATGCAACATTTGGGAAGGAGCGCGTTGCAGAATTACGCTTTGTCATTTACCACCTTGCTCTGTTTGTGACCGGAAGCTTCCACAACGGCAGCTTCCTGGGAGTTGGAGTCGAGGGAAGACTAAGAAGGGAGCTGGAGACCAGGGCTGCGAGCAGCCCCTGCAAGGTGCCCGCTCCTCGGGCCCGAGGTCCCGCGGGGAGCTCCGTAGGCACGGCCACCACCCGGCTTCCGGGCGGCCGAATTTCAGCAAGTTTTCCAAAGTGACTTGTCTCTTTTTTGTCAGGAGCCTTCCAGCTGGCTTAGGAATTCCACTCTGGGGGCTGGAGACAGGAAAAAAGAATTTGGACAAAGACATAAATGGAGGAGATGTTTATCAGAATCGTTTACAAGAGGAAATCAGAAATCGAGGGTGATGGTGAGTTCTGTAGTGGCGCGTAAAGATTTTGCGGCGTCTTAACAAAAATGACGGTGATGAGAACTCTTAATCACAGAGTGAAATGCTCATGCTTACATTTCAAGCGACGCGAGCAAAAGGCAAGATGATGCACACCACGTGATGCGTGTGTGTGGGGAAAATGCGGATTAAAACCATGCAGAAGAAACAGAACGTGATCAGGCAGGTCCCCAGCTGGTGGGACATGCTGCCGTGTGTTTGCCCAAATATAATATTTTCGGTCTCCTTTAGGCAAAGAGCTGTGTCAGGGCAGCCTGGCCACGCTGCAGGAGAGGCCGCTCATTCCAGAGAGTTCTAAGTGCTGGTGTGGGTTCGTCTCCTTGGAGCTATGTGACCTCTCTCCTGGTTAGCGCTGTTATTGTCCCATTTATTGTCCCATTTACAGGTGAGAACGCCGAGGCCCGGAGCAGCTTAGCAATTTGCCCCCTGTCCCGTACCTAGGAAGTGGCAGAGCTGGGATCCAAAGCCAGTGTCAGGGAGAGAGAGCCATCCGGTGACCGGCCCGCAACCCCGACACGCCCGAGCCCCCCTTCTCCTGCACTGGCCGTTCCCTGCTGGGGCCAGACTTCCTCTCCCGCCCCTGGAGCCCACCCCGTCCCTGTGGGTCTCTCATCCGCAGGCCCCCAACCCTCCTGTTCCTGCCCGTGCTCCTGCCTCCTGTGGGAGATCCTTCTGGCAGTACCCCCCCCCTGATGCCCACCCCCCATCCCCCCTGACAGCGCAGCCCTGGCCCAGGAGGGCGGGGCCTGTCCCCGTGCTCCCGTCGCCCGCCATCACTGGGCCATCTCTACAGCACAAAGACGGAGGCCGCAGCCACCCCAGAACAGCCCCCGGCCCTGGCACGGGCCTCAGCCCACCTCCCGGAGCGGCCGCCGCTCCCATCTCACAGGGCAGGAAACTGACCATCAGCAGTGTCAGCACCGGGGTCGCTCGGCTCTCTAGCCCGGCCCCTCTGCTGCGGGCCCTCGGGTCCTTCAGGGGTCGGTGCACCGGCTCCGATGTCACTCTCTGTGGGAGCCCCCTGTGACCCTCCTCACTGAGCCACGGAGCTGGCCGCTCGGCCTCCCAGCGCCTGCGGTGGGTGCGCCTCGTCTCGTCTGGGGTGTCTCTCCTGAGCTGTCTGTGTTGTAGCTCTCACACGGGAGGGGTGACGGGTGAGGTGCCACCCCTGGGACCCTTCCCCCCGCGACCTTCCCTTCCGTCAGAGACTCCGCACACGCACACAGCAACAGTGGCCTGTCTCACCGTGGGGCGGGAGCACAGGCCCTGTGCCGTCTGTGTCCGTACGGAGGGATCCTGGCAGATGGGCCGGAGATTTAGGGAACAGAAGCGGGACAGTCCAGTCCAAGTCGGATTTCCGGTCAACGGTGAATCATGGACTTCGGTGTAAGTATACCCCATGCAGCACGCGGGATGTACTCCTACTGAGAGAGTTACTTGTTGGTTACCTGAGACTCCGGTTTAAGCAGACATCCTGCATTCTACTCGGCAGCCCTGAGCTGGACTGACGGCCAGGCCCCCCGGCCCTCTGTGCGGCCCAGCGGGGAGGGGTGATCGGTCCCCAGATGACGAGTCTGGGGCCGGGAGTGGTCCTCTTTCCTTCCAAACGGTGCTCCGTAGGGTGGGACTGGGCGCCTGACTGCCTGCGTCCAGATCCTGGCCGGACCGCTGCTGAGGCCCTGGGCAGCTTCGCCTCCCCACCTCGGTTTACTTCCCTGTGAAATGGGTGTCGTGTTGCTGAGCTGAGGACTCGGTGGGTCATCCGTGTGGGACCCGGGACGGCGCACAGCGTCTCCCGTCCATGCTCCTGGCGACGGGTCCACGTGTGCAGAGCGGGACAGCGCTCCGGACCAGGCCCAGCCGGCCGTGAGCCCGAGGACCCTGCCCCCCGTCATGGCCGAATCCTGACCAAGGCCACACTTTCGTCCCCCGCTCCCGCCCCCGAACCGGGGCCCCCTCTCCAGGGCGTCCCAAATGCTAACCTAGCTGGTCTGCCCGACTGGACTAGGCCTCAACCCTGGCGCGTTATCTCAACAAAAGCTCACATGGTTCCCAGCAGCCCAAAGATGTCCCCGGAACCCCTTAAAGGTCCTGCCCGAGCAAGCTCCGGGCCACCCAGGCGCCCCAGGTCCCTCGTCTTTAAATGGGGATCACAGACATCCCTGCACGGGTGGTGACCCCTGCGGACGCCGGTGCGCGTGGCTTCTTACCCGTGCTTCTCAGCAGTGTCCCCGTTTGGTCTGGACAGTGAAGGTCACAGTCACCCCGGTCACAGGGACGTTGGGATGTCAGCAGCGTGACGTGTGCCGAGTGCCTCACGTCCCCCCGCACGCTGTCCGCGCTCCGCCGCGGCGGTCTCTGAGCCAGCTGCCTCCGGTCCGTCCCCGAGACCAGCCGGATGCGCTCGTCCTGTGTTTCCTTTTCAAAACCAACGGCCCGGCTTTGAGGTCCCTGCTGAGAGCGGTGAGGCTCGTGAGTGACCTTCTCGGGTCCACGCGCGTAAAGAACGTAGGGCCTCGCGGATGTTCCGGGAGGAGCGCCCCCGCCCGGCCTCGCGCCCCCGCCCGGCCTCGCGCACCCACGATGTGCTCAGCGCACCTTCCGTTCACACACGGCCCTTTGTTTAACGCCTGTCCCTCCAACCATCCGTCTGTCCAACCACATCCACCCACATGACATCCATGCGGCCACTGATCTGTCCACGAATACGGTTATGCAACAAATACCCGTCCGTTCTAGAGTCCCAGTCGCCCACCCGCCCACCCGCTCCGCCGTCGGTCTGTCCGAGTGTGTGTTAACAGCCGTGCGCTGTGGCCCAGCGCCCCCCCAGCCCAGCCTCGGGGTGGCCTTGCCCGTGATTCCGTGGACGAGGAAGAACAGAAGAGCCCCCCTTGGTCTGTGGTGCCGACACACACTCACCGGCGTCTGTCCTTGTCACTTCTCCGGTCCCGTTGTTAAGAGGATGAACGCCCTCTCCTCTCTGCGCTGGGGTCCTCCCTCCCTCCCTCCCTTCTGGATAATTCCGCAGCACGTGCGGTTAATTCCTGCTTTCATCGTGGAAAACGCCCGTGGCCCCAGCCCTTCTGGGTCTCTCCGTCCTGTAGAGACTCTTTGCACCTGTCGCCTGTGCTCCGCCCTCCCCCGGGGCCACCACCCTCCCCTGCAGTCAGGTGCCTCCCCACTGTGGCCGGGGGCACTGGTCCCTCAGGTTCAGCCGTGGCCTCCACGCTGCTAACCTCTGGGTACCACATTAGTCCTAATCCTCACTGTGCGTCCTGAACGTGCTGCCTTGACTTTGTCACTTGAAATAGTTTTCTCCTGTTTCCCGGCCGCACGGGTTCCCGCCCGCCCCTGCCTTGCTGACGCCCCTGGGTCTCTCTCTTTCTCTTGCTCCCAACTCGCGGACTCTGACGTGCCCCGGAAGCAGCTCCCGGACCTCTCCCCTCATGACTCGGTGTGTGTGGCCTGTGATCCCGTCCAGTACTTTCCAGGAGCCCGGGCGCCCCCTCCCCCGGCCACCCCGTCCCTTGGCCCCAGGCTTGCGTGTCCAGCTGCTTGTGAGGCCTCACCAGCCTTCGTGAGGGACGCTCAGACTCCCCGTGTGTGAGCGTGAACGTCTGCCCCTCCCCCTCCTCCCTCTTGACAGCCCCTCCCTCCAGTCATGGAGTCACCCTTGGGTCTGACCGTCCCCGCATGCTTCCCTCCCGCCCAAGTATGTCCACAGCCCCTCTGTAACCTCTCTTCTTCTGCTCCTCCACCCTGACCCACGCCGCCACCTGCTGAGACCGGGCACAGAATCAGCCTCCTGTCCGGCCTCCCCGCCTCCACCCGGGCCCCCTTCAGTCTGTCGTCAGCTTAGCAGCCAGCATCAGGCCATATCACCCCCGTCAAAGGCCCCAGTGGCCCTCAGGTCGCTCAGCCTCCCCGTCCGTCCTCCCTGGCTGCACCTGACGGGCCTCCTCTCTGCTCACCTGCTCCCGCCTCAGGGCCTGTGCTGTCTCCTCTGCCTCAGGCGCTCCTCCCCCAAATGTCTACTCGGGTTTGGGTTGAGTGCCCTCTCTTCGTGAGGATGGTGCCTCGTGTGGTGCCGAAGATGGCGCTTTGCTTGAGCTCCGGTCCCTGGGGCCACGTGGGGGGGTCTGCAGGTGGGAGCACGGGGGTGGGGGGGGACATGAGTCCGCTAGCTCCCGTCTGCTTCTCACGGGCCAGGCCCGGGGAGCTGACTCGCTCACAGGCGTCCAGCCCTTTGCTGCTCATTCCGTGGGATGTGTTCACGCCTCAGAAGGTGCAGGGCCCAGGCACAGGGGGGGCGGGCGGGGAGGCAGGGGCAGGAGGCGGGCCAGGACGCCGGAGCGGTGGGCACACCGCCCCCCCAGCACCGCCCTGTGCTCTCTGCCGCTCCCTTGGGACGCGGAGCCTGACACACTCAGGAGCTTTATTTATTCCTGCGTTTAGTGTCTCCTTCTCTGCACTTGGAGGAAAGCTCAAGAGGCCAGAACTCCTGCTGCTCTGTCTCCGCTGCTCTGTCGGCGAGGCCGGCGCTAGCTCCGTCCTGGGCCCCAGTCAATATTTGTTGAACGAGGAATCAAAGAGGATTCTGTTTCATCGACCCGGAGAAGAGCCTCTCGGAGCCGCCGTTCTAATGCCGCAGGATTACATTTCTCTCTCCGGGTCTTACACTGTCTCTTGATTCTGTGCAGGGGATAACGCTTCACGGCGGACGCGGGGTATCGGGTTCCACGTTACGGAACCTACCTGGACACAGAGCGCGCAAGGCTCCCCCGGGGCCAGGCGCCAGGACGTGAGTGTTTAAAGCGAGCCATCGTAGAACACGAAAGTGTGCGCGTGCGGCGGGGGGAGACGTCTGGAAGGAGCGACGCCCCGTTGGTGATGCTGGGCTGGAGGGCGGCTCTCACGTGTTACGTCATGTGCGTCTTTACAGACCTCTGGACGGCCCGGCTCTTTTTTAACAAGCACGCATTACTTCTAGATTTCATTTAAAAATTTTTTGAAATTAAAAAAAATTAGAAGTCCGGTTGAGGATCTGGAAAACTGACCCCTGTCAGTCCAGGCGAGGCCCCTGGGGTCAGAGGCTGTGGAGGAGTCCTGGGCGTCCCCAGGGAAGGCCATCTGGGGCCAGACTTATGGATCCTTCTGGAAGGGGCGTCTCAGACACCAGCTTGATTTCCGGTTTGCACGGCTGACGGCTGGCGCCTCCGCACTCTGCCTGTGGCTCCCGCCGTCGACACCGGGCCGGACCCTTGAACTTGGACAGTCAGGACTCCCGCTCGAGGTAAAGCAGGTGCGACCTCGGACCAGTCACTTCACTCATTCGTTTCTCCTCTCGATCATCATTCCCTGAGCCTCGTGTGCGATGGCAGGACATGGCTGTGGCCCTCAGGGAGCTCATGGGCTCGGGGGAGACAGGTGCACCCCGGGTCACGCTAAGAGCTGGTCAGTCCATGCTTGTCTCCCACAGGTGGGCCATGTGTGGGCGCTGCTCCAGAGGGGAGGGGCCCCGAGTCCCAGGTGGGCTTCCTGGAGGAGACGGCACCTGAGCTGAGTCAGGCATAGCCAGGCAAGTGGGGGAGGAGGGGAGAGGGGCCAGAGGATTGGGGGTGTTTCAGAGGCAGAGGCCAGGCAGGGGCCTTGCTGGTGGGATGAGGGGGGTGAGGGTAAATAGACACGTGGGAAGGGGGCTCAGGGCGGGGCTCAAATATGGACCTCCGTCCCCTTCTGGGAGGGCTGGGGCCGAGGCAGGGCCTCCAACCTCGATCCTGCACCTGGACAGCCGTGATGAGGCAGGCCAGACCCCTGTACCCACGGGGGCGACCGGCCCTGGTCACGGGGCGCCACCAGCTGCCCCGTGGCGTGTGATGTCACGAGTGGGGTGACGGGCAGCGGAGGGAGCATGGCGCTGGACCACCTGGATGGCGGTTTTCTCAGAGTTTAGTCACATCCTGGGTTTTACATGTCAGGACTATGTATTAGAACCAATTCTGTTTTCATTTTTTATTTTTAAATTTTTAAATTTTTATGTGTTTTTTTTGAGAGAGTGTGTGTGCACATGAAGGGGAGAGACGGAAAGAGAGAGACAGACAGACAGACTCTCAAGCAGGCTCCAGGCTCAGCCTGAAGCACAGTGTGGGGCTTGACCCCACGAGCCTGGGATCATGACCTGCGCTGTAACCAAGAGGCGGACACTCCAAGAGATGAGCCACCCAGACGCCCCAAGAAGTTTTTAAAAGTACTTGAAACCTGCAGAAAAATTCAGAAAGTGACTAAAAAGCATCCCTGTACCTACGATTGTAGATTTCTTTCCAGAAACAAACAGGAGACTTGATGTTCCTGATGCAGAGTGGGTGCTACCCATCCCCCCTCGCCCTCCCTCCTCCCCACTCCCCTCCCTCCTCCTCCTCCCTTCCCTCCTCCCTCCTCCCCCTCCCGCCTCCTCTCCCTCCTCCTCCTCCCTCCTCTCCATTCCCCTCCCTCCTCCCTGTCCCCCTCCTCCTCCTCCCTCCTTCCCAACACCTCCCTCCTCCCCATCCCCCTCCCTCTGCCCCAGAACTAACTGCTGTCCCCACACTGACCATTATCCTTCCCACGAGGCTTTGTGCTTGGGCTGCCCGAGCCGGCCCCCGCGGTCCTGCATCCGCACTGACGCCTGTGGGGTTTATTCCTCAGCAACTTGCTCCGCTCACCGCAGGGGCCGCCGTTGGAGTCTCACCCGAGTGGGGGCGTGAGGACCCAGCCTGTTCGCCCAGCGGCGGGCGCCCTGCCGCGCAGTGGAGCCGTGGGGGGGCCGGCAGGTGCGTTTCCTTCACGCCCGGCCTCGAGTGTCCGTTTCCTGTCGCTGCGGAGCAGAGCGCACGCGGCTCGAAACGCTGCCTACGAGTCTCGAGTCTCTCGGCCCTTTATCGCTCCTTACCCTGCGGGCCCGGGGTCGGCCTGGGCTCGCGCTCCGCGTCCCGGGGACCCCCTCTCCAGTGACCCTTGAGTGGCCACACCCCTAGGCCTCCGCCCTTCTGAGTTGAGATGTCAGTACTTGCCGTCAGAGGCGACCTTAACTCCCCAGACTCTGCGGCTCAGGGAGGCTGGAGACGCGGGGTCCCCGCAGCGGCTGGCGGGGTCCCTCGTCTGCGCCCCAGCCTACAGGCCTTGCGGGTGCCTGCTCCGCAGGGGGCAGGGCGCTGTCCCCAGGGTGTGTGTGTGCTGTTGTTACCTGCACCAGGGACGTGTTCTCTCGGGGTCCTGGGGCCCGAAGCTCAGAATCCAGGTGTGGGCAGAATCCCGGTTCCTTTGGGGGGTGTGGGGGAGGACCGGGCTGGGCCGGGGCTCCCCGGGGCTCCCCGGGGTCCCCTGCGCCCCTTGGAGAAGCATCACTCCCGTCGTCTCTGCCGCCGTCGGCGCGTGCTGCTCCCCCGTCTGAACGTCCCCTTCCCGTCGGGCCCCAGTCATGTCGGATCGCGGCCCTCCAGCTGCGGGGTGACCTCGGCCCACTCATTCCTCCTGCACCGGCCGTCTCCACATCAGGTCCTGTCCTGAGGTCCCAGGGTCAGGACTTCGCCCTACAGATTTTGAGAGGGCACAGGTGAACCCACCACGGCTGGTGGTCATTGTCCGTAACCTCACTTTTTGTTGAATTTCCTCTCCATCGCACGGACCCCTCTTGCCAGCTGGAACCTGGGATGACCTCCTTGTGCTGTGGCCGGAGCACGGGGACGAGGGAGGAGGGCAAGGCGGCCTCCCCCATCCCCTGCTCTGGCCCTGCTGATAACTGTGCCTCGGGCCCCTTGGCCGGAGCCTCACCTCCTTCAACAGGTGCAAGGGGGGCCAAGCGCCGTCTCCTGTCCCCTGGGGTGGCCCCACTTGTCCCCTCACTGGGAATGGGCTCAGGAACCCCACGAGTGCTGGGTTGGAGATTGCCGGAACCTTGGTCACCGAGAGGGGGAGGCCCGCGGTGACAGGGACAGACGTGGGTGCCAAGGGCTCCAGCGGAAGACGCGTCCCAGGAGGATTCTGACGCGGGCTGGCCTTGGGCACGTCTCACGGCTCTGGGCGGTTCTGAGATGGCTACAGGACGCGAGGCCAGGAGGACGGGGAGGAGAGAGCGGCTCCTTAAACACGGGCTTCCGGGCAGAGAAGGGGGCTCCCCTTGCTAGGTCGACGGGAGCCACGGGCGGAGCCGCCGCTCTGTGAACCCGCTCGCGTCCTCAGGGGCCTCATCTGTAAGTCATGAGACACAGAACACATTTAAATCGTCCCGAGGGTCTAACACGGCCGAGGCGGCTTGTTAGAGTCAGAACATGGTTCCTGACACCCGGTAGCTAAGAGAGTGAGGGGCGCGGGCCGGGGTGAACCCGGTGCTCCCTGCGCCCCTGTCCGGACGAGGCCCTGGGATTGGAAAGCCGCCCTCCTCCCGTTCGCCGCCTTGCATTTCCCCCGCATGGAAACGCGCGTGGGCTTTAGAGGTGAGCAGGCCGGGGTTCCGATCTCAGATCCCTGTGTGACCTTGGCCAGGGGTGGCGCCCAGAGACGTCCAGCCCTCCCGGGGACGCTGGCAGCCGGGCGCCTGAGAACAGGGGGTTGAGTTCTTTGGGTGCTCTTCTCGGTTCCCCCTGCAATCCGTGTTCCGTCAGGGCCAAGGCTGGGGAGAACGTGCGCCCTGCGCCCGGACAGAGACCATGCCCCCGGCTCCGGCAGGTGCGCCCTGATGCTCCCGCCCACCCCACACCCCCCCGTGGGCAGGGGGACCCGCGGGCCGCTCCTGGGAGCCTGTCTGCAGCGGTCCACGCGGGGACAGCCCAGGGCGTGGGGCCGCGTCCACGCAGGGGACGGGGAGGGAGCGGGCCGCGTCCCCACAACAGGACCCCGGGCAGCCTGTTGTGACGGGAACCCGGGCTTGACAACAGGGGCCGAGTGAAAGCAGCCAGACGCTGGGGTTGGAACCCACTTCTGTGATCCTCTGACGACAGGCCAAGACGGGCTCTGGGTTTGGACTCGAGGTGGGTCCCACGGTGACATCACGGTCGGGCGCCCTCGGGGCGTCATCAGGGAGGGCACGGGGTGGGGGTGGGGCCTCCGGGGGCCCGCCCTGTTCTCCTGACGGTGGCTCCCATGGTCTTGTGTACCGGGTTACACCGTGTTGTGGATCCGCTTCTGTCCCCTGCTGCTTCATGTACTGGAGTCCCAGCCCCTGGGCCCTCGGAGCGTGACCTCCTTCAGAGATAGGGTCGTGCCTGGGGAAGAGGACGGGGGTCCCCGGAGATGCCAGCTAGCCCGGCACCGGGGGTGGGGGGCCGGGGGCAGCCTCTCCCTCACAGCCCCGCGGAAGCGGGCAGCCTGCCGCCACCTCGTTCTGGAACCTCCAGCCTCCAGAGCTGCCAGACAGTCGAGTTCTGTTTCCGGCCCTTGGTGACACTTTGTCACGGCCACTCTAGACAACCAATAAGCTTGTAACAGAAAAGGAAAAAAAGAAAAGGAAGCCTTGCACTCAGGTCTTGGGCCACGGTCCTTCCGATCTAGGTCATGGTGGACGAGGGGACCCACACCCCAACCCAGGTCCCTGTGTCATTCTCTCTGCCACCTGTTCTGGTCGGCTGCAGTGGGTTTAGAGGAGCCCTCAGGGCCAAGTCCCAGTCCTGGGCCAGGGTCCCCCATCCCCCAGAATTCTGATCTAGGGGGTCAGAAGCTGCTGCCTCCCCCTCCCCCAGGGAAGCTAGGGGCGTCGGCTTCGCATTGATTGCGTCGTGAGCGGGATCAGACGTCATTCCTGAGGAGGGCCTTTGGGGCTCAGTGGGAACGATGCCTTGGGCTCCGGCAGGAGGTAGGTACGTGGGCTGTGGTGACGGCAGGCCCCTCGGAGCGCCCGGACGTCCCTCGGGCCCCTGGTGGGAGGCCTTGTCTGCACCCCCAGGTCACCACTTACAGGTGCCCGGCATTCCATCCCGCAGGTGGGCGCTTGAGCAGCCGACACTTACTTGCTCCCGTGCTGGAGGCTGGGAGTCCAAGACCACGGCCGGCCGTTCTCCTTGGTGGCCGTCTTCCTCCCCCAGTGTCCTCACGTGCCGTCCCTCCCTCTGTGCGTCCTGTCCTCATCCCCTCTTGTGAGGACACCTGTCATGCTGGATCAGGGCTCACCCAGATGACCCATTTTCACGTGACCACCTCCTTTTTTTAAGTTTATTTGACGGGGGGCAGAGAGGGGGAGAGAGAACCCCAAGCAGGCTCAGCGCTGTCAGCTCAGAGCCCCATCAGGGCCCAGACTCACAAACCGCGAGATCACGACCCGAGCCAAAACCAAGGGGCAGGTGCTCAACCGACCGAGCCGCCCAGCCACTCCATCGCCTCTCGAAAGATCCCAGCTCCACATAGAGGCACGTTCTGAGGTGCTGAGGGTTAGGGCCTGAACACAGGAATGTGGGGGGACACATGTGGCTGGAAAAGGACACTAAGAATGCCATCGTGTCCTAAGTGGTGTCCTGAGGGCCACGTGCAAGCCTAACTTCCGAGCGTCCAGGGAAGACCATCTCCCCAGTGTGCAGCCAGGCCCGTCTGCCACCCTCTGACCCCTTCTCTGCCCTTCCCCCCCTGCTCCGACCCAGAAGGTCACCTCTGGATGCGCCCCCGACCAGGCTGGCCTCACTCTCGCCACCAGCCTCAGCCAGGGGGAGGCACCGGCCGGAGCCTGGAGGGCCGAGACAGGCCAGGGTGTTCCCCTTCCTCCCTCCCCGCCTGGCCTTGCTTCCGGAAGGGGCTGTGCTCTCCCCCTGGGGCCGCAGCTCCCGCCCGAGGGCCTCTCCCGCAGCTGGGAACGTCAGTGCGTCCTCAAGCCCCGCCCAGGCCTGGGCAGCAGCCCCTTCTCTGACCCCCTCGCTCCCCTCTGAGCGGGGCTCGCGGGTCCTTCCCGTCCGCCCGCCATGCTGGACTCACCCTACGCCCAGCTTGCAGAGGAGGTATTTATCGAACTCACAATTTTCAGAGCCCAAAGCCCTTGGATGAAAGCATTTTAAAGATGCAAAGTTCTATGATTATTCATGTATTATTCATCTGGGGAGTCTCGGGATTGCTGAGGGCGACAGCTGCCCGGCTTTCTGGGGCCTGGTTTGTTTTCTGGAAGGAGAGCGAATGCCCTTTCGTGTCCAGGCCTGAGGGTTCCTCACCCGGGCTCTCTGTGGGGGGATGCAGGGGCGGGCCGAGGCCGCCAGAGGACAAGGAAGCCCGAGAAGTGGGGGGAGGCAGTGAGTCCAGGTGTGACCCCCGGGGGGCTGCGCTGGGGCTGAGCGAGGGGACCCCTTGGACATGAGAGCACCAGCTGGTGATTCAGACGGCAGAGGCACAGACGCCCCCGCCAATCCACCTGCCGAGTGGCCCCCAGCGTCTGCTTTCTAGAGGGGCAACAGGGCCTGGGCCCCCTCCCTCTGAGCCCCCCACCGACCCCCTTCACCTGGAGAAGGAGGTCTGAGGCCTTCCGAGCCGTGCCCCAGCCCAGCCCTCCAGCCTTGGGCACCTGTGTGGTGGGCGCCTCCCTAAGCGAGTGGTGCCGGCCACACCCCTGCCCCGGTGCCCTGCTGTGCTCTCCGCCTGGGCTGTGGCCCCTGCAACCAAACTCCTCTGAGAGGAAGAGGAATGTCAATGGTGTAAAGGAAGACGAGCCCGCGCCCCTGTGAGGGACGGGGAGCTTCTGCAGGGACAGCGCTGGTCCAGGGCCCCGAGCCCCAGAACCACGGACGATGCCTGGCTCTTTCCCGTGGTGGGCCCACCGCCGCGCTCCCCCTGAGCCGGCCGCCCTCACAGGGGTCCAGACCCTGGGGGAGAAGCTCCGGCTTTGGAGCCAAGCAGACGAGGGGTCCAGGCCCAGCCCTGCCCCGATAACAGTGGAGCCCTGGGCAGGTCCCAGGACCCTCAGTTTATTCATCTGTGAAATGGGATAAGGGGGCTGGTCCCACAAGGCTGAAGGAGGTGACTCGTGTAAAAAGCTGGCCAGCGGGTGGCACCCAGGACTCACTCCACAGCCCTGGCTGTGATTGTAGGGCTGGGGTTCAGGGGGCGGCTGGGCGGGTCTGGGGTTGCACCTGCTATACGAAGCTGTGGTTCTTGAACTAGAGGCCGGGCTGCCAACTAATGGCCACCTCGTGTGAACTTCTGGTTCCTCAGCCCTGCCCAGATTTGGGGTTCCCAGAGCCTGTGATGGGGCCGGGCTTGCGGGTGGCGAGGAGGGAGCCCCACACGGAGCCTGTTCTGTGCTGGATGCTCAGACACGGCGGCGGGACTCGGAATCTCCGCCACGGGACCGCTTGCCATCCAGAGGGGGATGTGACACGGACAGTGGCAATGCGGAGTGAGGGGGGCCCGGGGGAGGATGGGGTCGCTCCCTCCCGAGGAGGATTCTTGGAGGAGGTGGCAGCGAGCTGAGTTGGAAGGAGTCAGCAGGGCACAGGGGCCCGGGAGTGCGGCTGGGTCACCCTCAGACTCGGGCGGGACGGGGTGTGTGTAGATGCCCGGCAAGGGCGCTGAGGACCTCCCGCAGCTTGGTGGGCGTGCCCCGAGGCCACACAGGTGGCTGGAAGCCATCCCTCCAGGTGGAGCAAAGCCCAGACTCACACTTGAAAGAAGGGGGTGTCTCGGTCAGCAGGTCAGCTCGGGACACCGTGACAAAGTGACACAGAGCCGGGGCTTAACGAGCAGACAATTCCTCATCACAGAGCTCCCGGCTGGGTCCTTGCTGTGCCCACATGTGGTGAAGACAGAAGCGAGCCTTGGAAGAGCACGGATCCCGTCCCGGGGTCCCCGCTCTCCTGACCTCAGGACCTGGTCGTCCCCTACAGGCCCTGCCTCCACAGACCACCACCCTGGGGGCAGGGCTACCGCCTAAGAACCTGGGGGACCATGACTCAGTCCCTGACAGGGGAGACAGCTGACTTCTGGCCCCTCCGTCTCTAGCAGAGCCCGTGAACCCCGCGTCTCGTGTGTGTGAAGGGTGCAGATTTCACCAAACGGCACCAGACGCTGGGACACCCCCCCCCATCCTCCTGCTTCCTCCACCGTCGCCCCGCTGGTCTGGAGCCCGGCTGGGGGGAATCCTCCGCCACGAAGACCCAGTGCTTCTGAGAGGATAAAACACCCTCTAAATGCACATTATTGTTGTTTTTATTACAGGCATCAGAGAAAAACCGCCGGTTCAAAAGAGCTAATTTAGTGAGATCAGGCATAAGTGCTGCTTGAGTTGAAACTCATTCTCCTTTGCCGTGTTTTCTTTTGGGCATAAATCAAGAGAAGGACTTGAAAAATATTTTTAGTACGAATGGATTTCAGTCATCCGGGCCGTCGCCTCTCAGCGCACTCGCCGCCGGGACCCCCGCGCCATCTCCGCCCTGGACTTGCCCGCAGCCCCGCCTCCCGCCCTCCACGCAAACCACATCTGACTCCATCGGTTCCTAAAGGGAGCGGAGAACACCACCGCCCACCCGTGTGCAGACGCACGCTGCGTGGACCTGGGGGCGCTCTCCTGGTTACACGCGGGGGCTCCTCGGAATGCCCCCCCCACCCCACCCCCCGCTGTACACACAACTCCCAAGTTCTCCTGTGAAAATCAAATAATCCCAGGAGGCCAGCCATCGTGGACCGTGAGGCATCACGAGCCCGGGGCAGGGGGTGGGGGGCTTTGCTCATCCATCCGGCTCAGCCCCGCTGAGCCTGCGCTCCGGTGGGGGCTCCGGCAGATGCCCCCCCCACCAGAGTCACCCGTGGGCGGGACCCGGCAGCCACGGCAGCCGGAAGAAGAAGGTGATGGATGTCCAGTAAGCGCAAAAACAAAATTTGGCAAAATGCACATCACATAAAAGTTACCACCTGCACCGGCTTAAGCTTCTAGTTCAGCGGCATCAAGTTCATTTACGTCATGCATCCGTCACCCCGCCCATCTGCGGAGCGCTTCGTCCTCAGAACGGAAGCTTTGTCCCCTGTCCCCCCCCCCCCCGCCCCTGACACCCACCGCTCGACTTTCTGTCTCTGAGTTTGACAACTCTGGACTCGCAGGATTTGTCCTTTGGTGCCTGGCTTGTTTTCCCAGCAGCACCGTGTCCTCCGGGCCCGGCCGTGTGCCCGTGCGTGTCAGAACTCCTGTCCTTTTAAAGGCCGAGTGGCACTCCGTTGGGTGGATTTTCCACATTCCGTGTACCCATCATCCCTTGATGGCCCCTCGGTCCGTTATGGCTCCACACGTTGGCTGCGCTCCCCATGGACCCCTCATGTCCCGCTGGGTCCCCCAACGGCCTATGGGCGGGGCGTCAGGAGGAACAGTCCGTGGGTTTTGATCCCGTTGAGGGGCCGGCACCCAGCACTGCCGGGTCCAGGCTCGCCACGCCCTCTCCTCCTCTTGGGGCTCCCTGGGGGGCTGTACCCTCTCACTGCCATGACGTGAATGCCCAGCACTGGGATGCGGGGCTCCTGTCCATGCTGGGGTGCTAGCGCCTCTCAGTCAACGCCCCGTGGGACCTTCTTACCCTTGAGCCCAATGTGCGTGGCTCGTGAGGTCCCGGGCTCACCCGTCCACGCGGCCCAGTCAGCTGCCGGCGCCCTAACTGGAGGGAGGTGGCTCAGGAGGGGCTGGACAGAGCGGAGTTTCTGCCGGGAGTGTGAGGCTCGTGGTGAGAGAACGGGGCGGAGGCTGGGAGCTGCTCAGTGGCTCCTGCAAAGCCCCCTGGCGGGTAGGAGAGTGTCAGCAGTTCGGGTCTCTGTGTTCTCAGCCTGCACAGCGGTCCCTGGCGCAGAGCTGCGGGGCGTGGGTGGGCTGGCGGCCGGAGGAGGGAGGGAGGGGGCAGGGGGGAGGGGGGGGGGGGGGAGGCTGGCAGACATGGCTGGGCTCCAGGCAGTTAGGGGAGAGCAAGGAGAGAGGGGTGGCCGGTGGGGAGGGGAAGGTGGCTGTGCAGAGCAGAATAATGGCCTCCAAAGGTGTCCTCACCGTAGTCCCCAGACCCCGTGGGTTCTGTGACTGCGACACCTCATCGGGAAGGGGCTCTGCCGGAGGGAAGAAGTTGGGGTCTGAAGTGGCAGAGACTCTCCTGGATTCCCCGGGCGTGGCCACACGGGGGGAGACGGGGGCCCTGGAGGGAGGCTCGAGGTCAAAGCAGAGGACGGATGGGAAGACGTGGCCCTGCTGGCGGTGAGGCCCCCCCGCAAGGGCTCCTCTCCAGAGCTCTCAGAAGGGGCTCCCCCCCCCCCAGCCCCTTGGTGTGGACGTCTGGCCTCCATTAGCGAGAGACAAGGAGTTGTGGTTTTAAGCCTCCCGGTTTGGACCACGTGCACGGCGGCCCCTCACCACCGCTGTCCTGTCTGAACGTGGGGCCCCCTCACTTGTCAGGTGCGCGTTGGCCGGTGTCCCGCTGATGGCGGATCCTTCCCGAGTCAGGCAAACATCACGGGAACGGCTGAGGAAGCTGTCCCTGTGCACGGCGTGTCCCAGAGAGAGTCCCCGTGTGCCTGGGGAGAAGGCGTGTCCCGAAGTCGCCGGGTCCCTTACGCCGCGGGGTCCGTAGTGTCCTCCAGCCTTCTGCATCTTTGGGGATGTAGGACATCGCCAGGCACCAGAAGTGACGCGCCATGGCTTCTGCCGCTGTGGTTGGATCGTCTGCTTCTCCTTTTAATTCTGTTGGTTTTTGATGCTTATATTTCGGCTCTGGTAGGAGTGGGCTGTGCGTTTATGATTTTTATAGTTTCCCAACATGACCCCTCTTTCCCTGGAAAAGTCCCTCTTTGCCTCTAGGAATAGGTCCTGTCGTAACATTCGCTTCGTCCGACGCGGGGGGTCACTCCCGGCTCTCCGGCGGTGACCGTGCTCCCAGGGCGTCGTGTGTCCGTCCGTCACGGCCAGCCTGCTCGGGTCTCGGAGTCTGAGAGTTGTCTCTCGTCGATGGTGTGTCTTCACTGCCCAGTCTGACCATCGCTGCCTTCTGATCTGAGTGTTTAGACTATTCACATTTAATGACAAGTTGAATTAGGTAAATTAGTTTACCTTCGTTAATGAAATTAAAATTTCTATTACACAATATTGACGTTTTCCGTTGGACTGCTTCCCCCACGCCTCCTGGGTTTTGGGTGTTGTTTTGCCTTGTTCTTCTGATTCTCTTTCACTGGTTTCCTCTGTGTTAAATTAATGTTTTTAGTGTCCCTTTTTAATTCTCCCCTTTAGAAAAAGTATGCTGTGAATTATTTTCTCAGTGGTTATCCTAGGGACTGCAAGAGTGCTTTTTAGCTTGTTTAAATCCACTTCAGATTAACACTAGCTTCCTTTATTTATTTTATTTTTTTTTAATTTATTTTTGATACAGAGAGAGACAGAGCTGAGAGGGGGAGGGGCAGAGAGAGAAGGAGACACAGAACCGGAAGCAGGCTCCAGGCTCTGAGCTAGCTGTCTGCACAGACCCTGACGCGGGGCTCGAACCCACGAACGTGAGATCTGGCCTGAGCTGAAGTCGGAGGCTTAACCGGCTGAGCCACCCAGGCACCCCTAGCTCCCTTTATTTTTGAGGGGGGAAGGGGAGAGAGAGAGAGAGGGAGAGAGGAAGAGAGAGAATTTCAAGTAGGTTCCACCCTCAGTGCAGAGCCCCAGGTGGGGCTTGATCTCAGGACTGTGAGATCATGACCTGAGCCGAAATCAAGAGTTGGATGCTCAACCGACTGAGCCTCCCAGGCACCCCCAAACTAGCTTCCTTCTGGTCAGATGGGGAAGGTGTGTTCCCTTCTTCCCTCCTCTTCGTGCTATAGTTGCCGTATATCTGTGTCTCTTAATGTTATAAACCAAACGATACAGTGTTACAATGACGCTTATGTCTTTTATTTATTTATTTATTTAATGTTCATTTTTATTTTGGGGAGGGTGCGAGTGGGGAAGGGACAGAGAGAAGGGGAGGCACAGAATCGGAAGCAGCTCCAGGCCCTGAGCCATCAGCACAGAGCCCGATGCGGGGCTCGAACCCACGAACGGTGAGACCGTGACCTGAGCCGAAGTCAGACATTCAACCCACGGAACCACCCAGGTGCCCCTTGACGGCTTATGTCTTGTAAAGAATTGAAAAATAAGAAAAATGTATTTGTAGAGTATTTTATATTAACTTTCATATTTACCATTTCTGCTTTATTTCTTCTGGTGGGTTTAAGTTATCATCTGGGGCCGCTTGGTTTCGGCCTGATGGACTTCCTTTAGTATTTCTCACAGGGCGGGTTTGCTATCAATACATTGTCAATCGTTGTTTACCTTTTATTTCACCTTCAGTTTTGGAGGATAGTTTTGCTGGATATAGAATTTTTAAGTCACAGTTTTTGTCCCTTTAGCACTTTGAACATCTTTCACTATCAAACCCAACTTCTGGGCACCTCTGGAGACGGAAGACTGCTCTTTTTTTGTCCCCTGACTTTAGGTAATATTTTCCTGTTTCTTTGGATTTCTCAGGTTTTTGTTTTGTTTTGTTTTTTGTTAAAAACAGGGCATTTTAGGAGCGCCTGGGTGGCTCAGTCGATGAAGTATCTGACTTCGTCTCTGGTCATGATCTCACAGTTTGTGAATTCGAGCCCCTCATTGGGCTCTCTGCTGTCAGCACAGAGCCTGCTTCAGATCCTCTGCCCCCTCTCTCTTTTCCCCTTCCCTGCTCTCTCTCTCTTTCTCAAAAATAAAAAAATAAACAATTTTTTAAAAAGTTGAAAAAACCCTGGACATTTTAGCGATACTTTGCGTAAACTCTGGATTTTTCTTTTCTTTTAAAAAATTTTTAAAATATTTATGTTTGAGAGGGGGGAGGGGCAGAGAGAGGGAGACACAGAATCGGAAGCAGCTCCAGGCTCTGAGCTGACAGCACAGAACCCGACACGGGGCTCGAACCCACGAACTGTGAGATCATGACCTGAGCCGAAGTCGACTGAGCCACCCAGGTGCCCCTGGATTTTTATTTTCTTCCACAGGTTATTTTTGATTTTCACTTATTCATTTGTTTGTTTTTTGAAAGTCACTTACGTGGGCTAAAGCTTTGAAATCTGTCTCCCTTGCTGAAATCTAGCTTCCTAGCTACTGGTATTGTTCTTGTTTTTAAACTTATGGCTTTTGAGCCCGCGTCCGCCTAACTTAGAGATCAGCTGGTATTTGATCAGAGGTCCCCCCAAACCCCACAAGTGAGGAGACCGTCTATCGTCTATCAAAGACCTTTGTGTGGGTAGAGGAACATATTCAAAATTCAGGCATTTTCAAATCTGCCCGGCCCAGGCTGTTCGTATCTCCTACGTCCATACACGCGGCCTCAGGGTCAGTTAGAAGCCTGCGGCGGGGTTGGCCCGTTCCAGAGGCACACAGCCTCCGCCGCTGCCCCAACCCGAGCGAGTCCCTTTACCCCCGGCGTTGCAGGGGCTGTGCCCACGGCTGCCGCTCCCCCAGAGTCTCGGAGCCGCCCGTGGGAGGGGGCTGTGGGAGGAGCCTGGCGCGCTCCCTGCTCCCACCTGAAATGCAGCCGTCTTCAAGCACGAGGGCTTCTCAGACGGTTGCCTGCTCTTGGATGATTTCCAGCATGTGGAAAAGGCTGTTTTTGTCCGTTTGTGCGGTCTTATAATGGAGTTTTGGAAAGAGCCTTTGCCAACCTCCTCACCTGGCCGCGAGTCCAAGTTCTGCCTCCCTGGAGGGCGTTCGTGACTGGAAACACCGGGCAGCGCTGGGGGTTGGAGGGATGGGGTGGGGGGAAGTCGCTGAATATGCGGATGTGAAGGTTGGTTGGGGCGGATGAGACTTCATTTAGCAGGAGGAACATGGCGGTGCCCATGGGGAAAGGGATTTTCCTAAGTTCTTGGAGCTCAGTCTGTGGAAGGCTGACGTTGGAATCTGGTCCTCCTGACTCCCAGCCCAGTGCTCTTTCCCTTCTGCCAAATTGCTTCAGCGGTTGTCATTTAGAAATCTGAATCCCTAGGAGTTTTCAGTGTGACAGAGCCGTCTGTCTCCCTCCTTCCTTCCTCACTTCCTTCCTTCCTTCCATCCCCCATTCACCCATTCACCCATCCATCCTCCATCCCTCTTCTTCCTTCCTTCCATCCATCATCGATCCATTCATTCATCATCCATCTTCCTTCCTTCCCTCCCTCCCTCCTTCCCTCCCTCTCTCCATCCTTCTGTCTTTCCTTTGGTCCATCCGTCCATCCATCCATCCAGTACTTATTAAATGCCTCCTGTGTGCCCAGGGCTGTCCGCTGCCCTGAGGGTAGGTAGAGAACAGAAGCTGATGTGGCCCCAGTGTCACAACCCTCAGAGCCTCAGAGCGGGGGCACTGGCGTCAGGAAGGACCTTGCCAGACCCACTTTGGAGAAGCATCCCTCACTTCTCTGCTAGTCATCAAGGCAGGACCCCTTTCCAGGGACAACAACGGGTTTCAATTAACTTCCTTACTGAAATCCTTCAAACCATGGTTTTGATCAAATATAATTTGTGGAAAACTTTATTTATGGAAAAGTTTTAAGTGTGTAAAGCATTTACATTAAAAAAATCAGTTGTCATATTCAGTAGTTTGGTGGCAAAAATTTTCATTTCTGGGATGAATCTCAAAGGCTAGCATTACCGTGAGTTCTCTTTCAAAATATTTATTAAAACGGAAGGTTCTGGAAACTCCTCCAGACAAATCTTTGACCCTGAGGCCCTTGGCTTTCTGCGGAGGGAATGTGGCCGAGCGGCATGGGGCTCAGACGCTTGCCAGAGGCTTGCGGCTGCCTGAGCGGTGCCAGGGAGCCATACGGACACCGAAACATTCAGGAAGGAACCTGGATGCTGTGTCCACACGGCAACAAATAATCGGATATTTGGAAATGAGAGTTTGGGCTGTATCTTGAGTCTTCCTTTGGGAACTCGAAAATACAACCTCAGAGGGCCTTACGGAATCTTTAAAACCCCATCTTTCTCTCGTCCTCCTCGATTTTCCCCCTGGGTGATCTCACTCAGTCGTCCCGTCCAAATCTCTGTCTCAAGCCCTGATCCTCTCCCGGGTAACGTTGCCAAAGGCCTCTAGAGCTTTTCTGCCCGTGTGCCAGGGATGGGCAGGGCTCACCAGCGTCCCTGGGCTCCTGCCTTTGCCAGCCCCCCGCAGGAAGGTCAGGCCGTGAACCCGGGCTCTGGCCAATGGGACGTGAGCGACGGTGGGGCGACCTCCAGGTCCAGCCCCCAGACATGTCCTGTGTGGTTCCCCGGCTCTCTCTTCTGCGCAGTGACCTCGTCTGCTGGATGTCCCAGAGGGTGGAGGGGTAAGTCGGAAGGGGGCACCTGACCTGCGTCAGACTTTGTGAATGAGCACAGCGGCCCTGTCCTGGGACGCCCCCCTGAGATTTGGGGCTCATCTGTTACGGCAGCCCAGCCCAGCCTCCCCTGAGACCTGGGGTTCACTCGTTAGGCAGCCCAGCCTCTCGCGTGACTACCGGCTCCGGATGTCCCACGGGCACCGTGGAGGCAACATGTCCAGATTCGAGCAGCCGCCTCCTTCAACTTTGTCCCTAACTGTGGAGTGACATCACTGTCCTCCCAGAAACCTCCGAGTCCCTTTGGGGCCCCAGTTCTCGCCTGGGGGGGAGGGGCCGCCTGCGCCTTGGCCCCCCCCTTCCCCCCCCCCCACGGCCTCCACCGGCCTCCCGGTCCCTCTTCCAAGCTCGGCTCTCGGGAGCTGCCAGAATCACCGTTCTGAAACACACATCTGATCCTGCCGCCCCTCTTCTCGAAAGCCCTGGAGGCTCTCTCTCACCTTGGAAGACAGCACAAGCCCACAGCTTCCGGGCCTGGCTTCCCCTCAAGTCTTACGGTCCGTCCTGTGTGGCCCCTCCCCGTGTGCACCTGGGCCTCGTGTCCCTCGGACACGCCGCAGTCCGTTTCACGTCATCGGGGTCCCGGCTCGTCATCCGCACCTGCTCGGATGCACCTTCCTCCCCGCCGACACCCCCGGCAGAGTGAACTCGCCCCTCTTCCTTCCGCGACCTCCACTCGTGCCTCACGGCGGCCTGCGGTCTCTGGGCGCCTCCGCAGGTCACGCCGAGAGAAGGTCCGCAGGGGCAGGAAGCTGGGGGGAAGCGGAATTCGTCAAAGCCAAACACGGTTAGATGCAAATCGCACATGAGGCTGAGAGGCGTGGCCGCCGCCCGTCCTAAACCGCCCGCGAGCTTTCGGGGGCATCTGCGGGCCGTGTCCTGGGGAGGCCGTCATGCTCTCCGTGCCCTCATTTCACAGGTGGGGAGACTGAGGCCCCGAGCCCGCAGCTGGCGGGCAGCCAGGCTGAGACAGTGGACGAGCGGGACTGCTGGGGGCGGGGTGCAGTGACCGAGGACCTCCCCGCCGCCTGCTGCTCCGTCCCCGGCCCTCTCCCTGCGGATGCGGACACGCTGCGGGGGGTCTGGGGGGCTGGGGGGACTCCCCGGGGACGGTCCACGCTGCGCCCCGGCCGGGGGTCTGGGGGTCTGGGGGGACTCCCCGGGGACGGTCCACGCTGCACCTCGGCCGGGGGTCTGGGGGTCTGGGGGGACTCCCCGGGGACGGTCCTCACTGCACCCCGGCCAGGGGTCTGGGGGACTGGGGGACTCCCCGGGGACAGTCACGGACCATCACCGCATTGATGGGTGAGACGTGGTCACGCAGACGGACGCCCCGTGGGTGATTCTGTCACTGTCCCACGTGAAGACCTTTCTGCAACAAGAGGAGGGCGGGCCCGCCGTCCGGACGCTCTGCTGCGCACCGTGCAGACCCCCTCACCCGCACGACCTCGGGCAGGTGCCAGGGCCGTTCTCGGTGACCACGAGGACACGGAGGCACCGAGTGAACGCAGCGCTGTGCGCAGGGACCCGCAAGGCCGGACTGCAGTTCGGACCCCAGCCCCGCTCGCGGTCACACCGTGGGCTCCTCTCCCCCCACCACGCTCCCCCCACACTCCCTGGCTGCATCCCTCCTTCCCCCCTCCTTTCTTTCCTTCCCTCACAGACGTTTTCTAGGCTCCTCCCGGGCTGGGGGCCGTGCATCGGCTCCAGGGGGAAGACCCCCGGCCTCTGCCGTCTTTCCCGCTCCTGGGAACCCCCAAGGGTGCTTTCTGGCTGGTTGTGCGTTTCCGCCAGCCCTCCTCTCCTCTCCCCTGCCCACCGGAATGACCAGTGTGACCCACAGACTGACAGGGAATCCCTCTTCCCTGGGACCCCGGGCGCCACTTTCCGGGGCCTTCCCTGGAGCCTGTCAGCTGACGAAGCACCTAGTCATGCTCGGGGGAGGTGAGGGTGCACGTCTAAGCCGCCGGCAACCCAGTAAGAAGGGGTCGTGCCTGCACTGGTCGGAGCTGGTCAGCACCGCACTCTCCGCCCCGCAGTGCCTCACGCGTGCGCATGGAGAGGTGGGGAGCAGGGGGCTGGGGGCCGGCCCCACGGTGGTGCCCGCCGGCCACGTGGGGTGGGTGGGCCGCTGTCCTTCCGGCAGCCTTGGACTCTGTGGATGTCCGTGGACTTGGTAATCATCCCAGCCCCCTCCCGGCTCCACAGGGTTGCGGGGGGGACCCTGGCACGTGGGAGCTAAGGCAGAGGGGCCTGACAGGCAGGACTGCCCCAGGCCTGTGCCGCTCCTGCCGGGACGTGGGGCACACGGGTTCTTTAGCTTCGTGCTTGGGTCACGGCCACCCCCGCCCCCTGCTGCTTGTGGAGGCTTGTGAGCCCCTCTGCCATTTGGGGCCCCCGCTTCTTCCTCTGGGAAAGGGAGAGGGTGACGAAGCCCATCCCGGTCAGGTCCGGGGACGGCAGGGTGATGCTGCAGAGTGTCCCTGCGGGCGCCGGGAAACATCACCATCTTGGTGGCCACACCACAGTGTCTGTGACCTGCCTGCCCCTGGCACTCTGGCTGACCTCCCTGAGGCCAGTCCCCGGTTCTGCTCATCACCTGGTCCCCAGGAAGGGACCAGGAAGGCCCCGCTCTCATTGCCCCTGCCCCCTGCCCTGCGCCCTGGCACCCTGAAGGCCTTTGTCAGATCCTCCAATGTACCACCCCCCCCCCCCCCCGCACTGCCCTCCCCAGGTCATTACCCACACTGGTCCCTCTGCCAGGAGCGCTCGTCTGTTCTCGCCACCTGTTTATCCTCCAGGCATGGTCTGCTGTTTCCTGCCGTCTCCCTGGGGCTGGAGCCAGGCGCATAGTAGGTGCTCAGCAAACACTTGATGAACGGAAGAAGGAAACCCACCTGTCGCATTGCATTATCCACAGGGAAGAGGAGCCCGACGTCATCCCTGGTTTCTGTCCGTCTCTGGCCGCCTGCTGGCTTGGCCGCTCACATATCAGGGGTTTGGCTGGTCCACAGTGGTGGTGCCCCCGGCAAAGAGATCTCTGCCTCCACCAAAAGGCATCCCCCCACAACCCTCCCCTAAAGAACTGCCAACGTCCCCCTCTGTCCCCCTTCCCTGTTGGGACGGGAGCAGCCAGACCCCTGTCTCCCTGTGGGGCTTTTCTTCCTTCTCTATCCGGACTCCTTTCCCTCCAGACTTCTGTTCCTGGCCTGAGTTACAGCCCCAGCCAGCCGTCCTTGACAACCTGATGGTGGGATCGCTTGGTCTCTCTCCTGAAATCCAGACCCCTGCCCCTTGTCATTTGCTGAA
>PISW01011159.1:0-43070 GCA_004023785.1 Mungos mungo | reverse complement strand
ACAAGCCATCAGGGCTGCCAAGGAAGCAAAAAAGGCTAAGCAAGCGTCTAAAAAGACAGCAATGGCTGCTGCTAAGGCTCCCACAAAGGCAGCACCTAAGCAAAAGATTGTGAAGCCTGTGAAGGTTTCTGCACCCCGAGTTGGTGGAAAACGCTAAGTTTGCAGATCAGATTTTTAAATAAACATCTGACTATAACTAGAAAAAAAAATAAATAAATGTAGTCTAGACTTCTCCCCATTTCAAGGATTCTCTTCATGACTTTGAAGAAGTAAGCTGCTGTGTTGTGAGTGGGCAACATGGTCCGGCATTGAGGTGACCTCTGGTTGCAGAGACGGATCCTCAGCTGACAGCCAGCAAGCACACAGAGATCTCAGAAATGCAATGACAGAAACAAATTCTGCCAACAACATGAATGAGCTAGAAAGTGGATTCTTTCCTGCTCAGTCTTTCAGATGAGAACACAGACTGCCACATCTTCATTTCAGCCATGTTGGCAGAGGACCCAGTGGAGTCATACCATAACTTCTGACCTACAGAAGCCACAAATTAATAAATGGGTGTTGTTTTAAACTTCTAAGTATGCATTTGTTATGCAGCAATAGCAAGCTAATATAATACATGGCTTTTAAGTTAGAAGCATCATAATATAAATTCTGTTTGACTGATACTGTTTTAAGGGCTCTCAAAGACATCGAATGTTGGATGAGGCTAATATAAAGCCCTAATCTAGGGTTGAACATGTAGTACATGCTAAATAAAAGTTGTATATGTGACTAAATAAGTGGTTAACTTATAGTAAATACTTTGCACTGCAGATAATAAAGCACTTTGAGATACACTGATTTTTTAAACGATAGAATACTAATAGGAGTGTTACTATTAAACACACATTTTGGAAGTGAGAAAAGTAGATCACAAGAGGTAAATGACCTGACTAAAATTACGGCATTGGTAAGTGACCAAATTTTCCACCATAATCTGTCCACCTCTACTAAACAGAGGTATTGAGAAAATAAGCAGATGGAAACACATTGAAAATAGGATTCTGATTAATTCATGAAAGCAAGCAGAAATAGTATCAAGAAAATTATTCTTGGGGCACATTATCTAACATCTTTGAGTTTCAATTCATTCTTCTATAAAATGAATTAAAATAGTACCAAACTCATAGAGGACAGAGCATTCCCACAATCATATCTCTTGTAGAATGATAAAAAGAAAAAGGAAAAATATAGAGTTTTGACACTTTACAGCTTTTATAACCTTGAAACATGCCATCTTTATAGATATCTTCAAAAATATAAAAAATAATCAAGAAAATTAAATCTCTTGTGAATGTAATTTTTAAAATAAATTTTACACACTTAAAAGAAGGCGGTGTTAGAGGCCATGGGTTAAAGTTTTCTTTTGTTTTTGAACACTTTACTAGAATGTTCCGTAGGGAGGTTGTGTTGTTTACAAAAGTGTTTATTAGCTCCAAATTTTTCTATTGTCCCCAAAAGAACATAGAAAGTGGGGTTCATTTAAAATCACAATAAAAGGCTAGCATAGTTCTGATTTAACTGTTATCTTTAGAACTTCTAAAGCAGTCAAAATCACTCTAAGATATAGTAAAGGACTGGGTGATTTCTCAAAAGATCTTTAATTTTCTGAAAGGAGGTCAGGATGTATCTTTTCATTAAATATTGGAAAGAAAGCCATTTAGCTTCTTTAGACACTCTCATTGAAATAAGTTTCTCCTTAAAAATAAAAGCGAGAACATCACCAAATTTGTACCACTTAAAGAAAAATATTAAGATACCTTCACAAAAATTTTTATACCTTTAAATGGCTTGAAAACTGACAATATATTTCCAAAATTTACTATTTTCCAACTTGCATATACATTTTTAAAGCCTAGTAATTACTTTTGATAATTCCGAAAGAATTCACTTCAGTTGTTTGCCCAGAATAACTCCATTGAATCTTGAAAAGGACTTCCTGACAGATAACTTAGGTATGAAACATCTTGGAGGATGATTGACAGATTTTCATATATACACTAGAGCTACAAAAAATAGATGTCATTTTCTGGGTTTGAAAAAAAGTGAAGTTTAAAATATCTAGTATTAAATTTAACTAGCTATATTCTTTACTGTCACATAAAATTAATACATTGATATGTTGATTCATAAATGACAACTAACAATATATTCTATTCAGAGGAAAAAATAAAAATTAACTATTGATGTATGTTTATTTTTTTATCACCATGTATTGAGAGTATTTATGAAAAATTCTCACTTTTTAAAGCATTTGGGTTTGTCTCTTTTCAGTAACTATGTTCAAAATATAAAATATTTGGAGAGAACCAAAAAAAATCAAATCCTTGTTCATTTACTGTAGTTTTATGATTTATCCTGTCCTAAATTCTAGCAGTGCTTATCTTACATGTGAATATAACAAAATGAGTTATTCATCATCACAGATATTAAACTCACACCAGATGTCTTTACATAAGTTTTCACACAAAGCCATAGTCGTTATTCTTCCTATGACGGGATCTTCAAACACAAGAAAACTCCTATTTCTATCTACCCTCACCAATAACACAGAAATTGTGATTTTTTAATCTGTCTACATTTTTCTATTTAGTCACATAAGTATAAGTTAATTGTATTAATTATCTGAGAGAGGGAAATAAAGTCATATATGCAAGGAGGAATGCTTTAATTTTCAGTGATTTGGAAGGAGACTGAAAATGATTAAGGAGAAGATAACTTTCTTCTGTGCCTCTAGGCAAAAAGAAAAGCAACGTGTACTCAGAGTGCCTTGAACATAGTATATGTTGATATGTTGACTGTATATATTGACAGGATAGAATTGCGACATTGTCATAAATTATATTAGCAAGTGTAAGTGATTAATTGTGCTTATAGATATATTTACATTCATCAATAACTAGGCAGACAGCAATAAGACAACACCTTTAGTGTTTTATTAGGTGGTTTTTAAATGTTGCAATAACTGCAACACACAGATGAAGATTTTTCATAAATAAAGTTCTAGAAACTAAAAAGAATACCTTTCATTCTCCACATGAGCATATCGTAAAAAAGCTACGATAGGTATTGTTGAGGTTAGACACCAGGAAGAAACTGAGACATACATTAACACTAAGATGTATTATTAAAAAACCTGAGCGATTTCCTACAACAATTAGCAGATCATTTTACTGACAAATTGTTACTTTTTAAAAATCTCTTTATCTCCCGGAGAAATTCAATTAGGTGCCTGCAAGTCCCCATTGCCTGAACAGCAGTCTCATACACCTTGTCCCTGTCACAGTGCTTGATATTATCTAGAGGTGAGTGACAGGAAAGTCTAAGACTAACAAAGGCTCTCTCTGTTCCTGTCAGCAAGCTCTGGTATGTCTTTCTTATTGAAAGTACCCAGGAGCTTTCTCTGCACAAGTAGAGTCCTAGAATAGGACTCTCTGTTTTTAACCATTCATATTCCTGGATGGAAGCGCATCTCTCCCTTTATCAGGGAAATGCCTGCCCCCTTTTGGCCCAAAACCAGCAATTTAATGTACATTGAGAAAACACAAACCGTAACATCCTGTCTTCCCTCTACATTGTTTCTGTCTTAAATAATAGCATGAGCACTTCTTGAAATGAAGAAAAAAACTATCATTATACCAACTTTGAGTTCCAAGCAGACTCTTATCTTTTGTTGTTCTACTGAAATAGGAATTTGGAAGGCCCACATAATTAGTTTCAGTTTCTGGGTGAAAGAGAAAAAAAAAAGTTTGCATTCAAAGAAGTTCAAGTTTAAATCTGCATGTCTACAGGCATCATATATTTAATACTTTTCCCTGGATCTGGATAATTATAAAAATAACAATAATAGCTGGAAACATAGGTGTAAGAGTTTTATAAGTTAAATGTCTAACCTAAAAATGCATATTTATTTAAAAACTAATTTTATGTATTCCGTAACTCTTAAAAGGCATCACAAATCAACACTGCCTAAAAGAAAAAGCAAACTACTAAATCTGTATTAGTTGTTAATTGATTGCTTGATTCAAATACTGTGATCAGGGAATACCGTTCCATGAAAAATAGAGAACAGAATGTGAAGGAAAAGATACCCAAGCACAAAAATAGCTGATTCAGTCATGAATGTGAATAATCAAGGAAGTAAAATGAACTGATGTCTTGGGAGAAAAAAAGAACAATTTAAAGTGAGTGTCAGGTTGGCCAAAAGCTAACCTTTGATCTGCGATTGACAATGAGAATGAGGTTGCAGGCCCCAGTGTAGACAGGAAAAGAACCTAACTAACCCTTTTTGCTTTTGTACTGAAAAGGTGATTACTTAATCAAGAATGACATTGGATTTACTTGCCTCTTTGTGTTATTCCCAGCACCTATGTTGATATTGAATGGCAAACCATTTCTTTTAGAAACAGACTGAAAAAGAAACGGTAGGTTTTTTTTAAAGCTTGTTGAAAAAACCTATACCTATTGACAAAGCCATGATATTTTATTTATTTTTTTAATCAGATCTGGTAAATGCACAGCAATGCTTTCTGGAATCTTCCTGAATCTCAAAAACTCATCGTTTCAATGACTCCTTGTTTTAACTTGTTATTGTTTGTTAACATTCAGATTTGTATTTATGTGAAAGTAGTGTCCGTTATCCCTGAATCTCTCTCTCTCTCTTTTAGTCTCTGTCTCTGACTCTCGCACGCGCGCACACACACACACACACACACCCCACTATCCTCAGAAACTGTCTGTTTTGTAAAAATATAAACCTGATTCTCTCTCCCACATTTTACCCTGAAGGAATAATGCCGTTATAAGCTAATCAAGATGAAAAGAAGGCCTTCAGGTTTTCCTCAGCTTGACTAGTCTTTAGATAGGCTTATTCTTGACTCAGGGCCCTGAGTTCCCTTTTCTTAGAACATTTACCTTAGAAAACTTGTAATTATAAATTCTTTATCTTCTTTTCTGAGATGTAAATCTTTTTTAAAGCCTCTTGCAAATTTTACAACCCAGGAATGTTTTCCTTGAGGACGTGGATTCATGCTTTTGAAATATATTGATCAAGGAAGATGGCACCCCTCTCTCAGTTTCTGGAGGCAAGGAGGAGCCTAACTTCAGTAGGTAGCTTTGGTTCAGACTGTAAACCTACCTCTTGTCATGAAAATGAGAGAAAGTTTGTTTTTCCTGCTGATAAGGCCAGTTAACAAATGCAGGTGGCCTAGAATTCCCCCTGCTCAGCTCTTAAGGACCTCAGCTCTTAAACACTTTTCTAACCTTTTCCGTGGAGTTTTCTGTCTGTCTGCCCTATTATGATAGTCAGAATAAAGTCTTCCCCACTTGTTTAACTTCTACCCATTGACTGCTTCAACAAAAGCCAAAATCATGATGTTAGGAAACAATGTATGTTAGTGTGATGTGGAATGATACTGCAACCTTTGTTCAAATTCTCTGTTGACAACCTCTTTCTGAAACCCTCTTTCCATTTGTATCTAGAGATTTTTCTTAATCCTTATCCCTCTAGGGACTTATTTCCTCATGTGACTCACCATCTAAGATACAGCTGAAATGTCTCTTCTTTTGAAGGTGTGTAAATTTTCAGAGACTTTTGGGTGAAGGTTTCTAAGACCTAAGAAGTAATTAGATACATACTTCTTTTCACGTGTTAATCTTTTCTTAGATTGATCTTTCCTAGTCTGTGATCCTTGGTGATAGCAAGGTCATGAGGACCAAGGTTAGGATGAATGGATAGGGTATGGAAACTTCTTTGTCTCATGAACCTCTTGGACAGTTTGGTGAAGCCTATGAACCTCTTAGAATATTTCCATTTAAATCCATTAAAATAAAATACTCAGAATGAAAATTAAAGCCAATTATTTTAAAATATAGTTAGCAAAATGTTTTTAAAAATTATTATATACTAATATATTTGTTTTTTTTAACACATTAAATAATAAAATATAAAGGCTGGTCTATTATTAACCATAACTCGAAAGTGGTGACAAGTGATATTTCAAGATATCCACAACAACTAGGTAAGAAGAAAAAAGATATTTAATTTCATTGGTATATATCAACAGATTAGCTGATTCTACATTTTTGTTGTTGTTGTTGTTGTTGTTGTTATATATTCATAATTGAAGGTAGTGTTAAATTCCAGTTGGAGGTTAGTGGGGGAAAAATGTTTTTTACTTTGTTTTTGTTTTTTCCTATTCAACTATATGTATAGCCTGGCCTAGAGTACAAGGATCAGAAGAATGTTCTGATTCTAAGTCAGAACTTCTAATGAAAACTTATGGCCATACTAGTCCATAGTGACTGTGTGTAGGAGATTGTGACTGAATCCCTATAGAACTAAACCTTAAATCCCTTCCAAATATCTTCCATATAAACCTGAATCAGTGCTAGAATGAAAATTCAAAAGGCTAGAATTCCAGCACAATTTCATCACATCTTACTTTTATTAATCTCTAACTGCATAAAATGTACTCACTCATCTGACTATGCTAAGTTCCAATGCCTTGGGGACAAGCTGTTCACTTTCAGTGGATATTTTTTTTAGTGGGAGATAGGAAAAAGTCTCCCAGAGAAGGATTTTTTGAGTAATGGCAGAGATAGGGATCATTCACTTAATGTGATCTCTAACCTTTTAAATACATTGAGTATTAGAAAAACTCCTCCCATAACAGCTGTATAAAAGCGAGTTTGTTCATATATTAGAATGGCATTATGCATTTCTCTTAAATGCTGGTTTCTTTGCAGCTCCCATATTGCATAGATTTTTGAAGTCACAATTTTGAGTAGACTTTGAAAAAAAAGTAAAAAAGAAATATAGCTAATGAACTCTGTAAGAAAGAAGTATTATATTTGTTTACCTTTGCTAACTATTATCAATTTATGTTTCATTCTGATACCAAGAACTATCAACCTTATTAAAAATAAAAGGACTAGGAATTTCTTTTAAAGCCAATTTCAAACCAGTTCAGGGTGGAAATACTAACTTTTGAATAGAGGTTTCAACAATACCAAAGGTAGGTAGAAAATGGTAATTAAAATTAAATGTAATGTATTTAATCCTCTGTGACATAAACTTTGCCAAAATTTACGATTATGAGCCTGAATTCTTTTTTTTTCTGCAGTGTGTTTGATGCTTCCCTGCTAATTCTTTTGTGTTTTATACAATGCCAAAGTTTTTAAATTTTCCCTTTGAAAATTACTAAGGAGATGTATAGAAATAGAAATAACTCAATCTGCAATTATGTTTATCAGAGAAATCAGGAAAGCCCAGTCCCCTCAGATAATACCTAGATTGTTTCTAAAAATAGAGTTGTCTGAAAAACAGACTGTCAAGTTCGGTCATAGATTATTTCTCTGCATCAGGCCAGCCAACAATAAAAGGATTTGGCCAGCAGACTACTGGTTTGCCACCTCTTGTTGATTTGCATAAAGCACACCAGAGTTAGAAAGAAAGGAAAATTGAGGTGGCATTTTTGGTCTTGCAGCCAGCTCATTGACATAGAACACCTCAGTCTCTGATGCGGAGAGAGAAAGGACCACTGTGTGCATTTTGATTTGAGAGTCTCTCAGATTATCCCTTGACCTAACTCCACTCAATCAAATGCCAGGAACCGAGGGAAACAGAGGTTATTATAAAGAACATGGCAAATCAAAGCTGCATCGCTGTGCTTCCTGTAGACAAGAGGCAGTTCCACCTTGTGACTTTAGTACAACAATAAGAGCTTAATAAAGGGGAAATATTTGAGAAGTGACAACAAGACAGATACACTTTGCAGTATTTTTTTTGGAGGAATCATTCACCTGGGTGCAGCACTGCTCAGGTGCTGTCAGAGTCTAATGCTCCTGAACACATCAATCAGAAGCAGATCTATTGGCAATATACCAGCCAGGAACTCAGGTAAAAATGAGAATGAAGAAGGAATTGTGAGACCTCCCAGGATTTATCTAATTGAGCAAGTAAAAGAAAAAACTGTAAACAGGTGCCAATTACAGCAATCTAGCTCCTGAGTAGAACCACTGGTAGTGGCTCCCAAACTCCTGGGGTTTTTTGATGTTGTTTGTCCCTTGATCTGTTATTACCCTCAGGCCACTGGCCTAGGTGAGAACAATTACAACTATGCCAAGAGGTGTCTAAGCACTTCTAGTTAAGTGTTCAGACTCAACAATTTACTTTGACCTGAATAATATATCTTCTGCATGTACAATTGTTTCTTCGGAAACTAGCATTCATTTTTTGCCTAAGATATCAGTGTGGCTCACCAGTGTAGGGATGAAGCAATTTTTGAGTTAATGATGTATGCGGTATCCACACATAGAATTGTGAATTTTTGAAATGCAGGATCTTCCTTCTTGAGGCATTTAAGTTCTGGATATCATAATTATAACTCCAATGATTTAAAGAGAAAATTAAAACAAAATATCTATGCTCTTGATCTGAGAGAGAAACTATAATAGTTTATCATCAAGAGAAATAAATGAACTTACCATTCAGGGTTAGACATCTTCTTATTCCTGCTGCCTTCTGAAGAAGATGCATGCTTGTCTGCCTATCAGCATCTTGCACAGTGTCTGGTTCACAGTCTGTCATCATTAATACAATAACAAATGGGAAAGGTTAACTCTTAACGGATTTTTTTTAATCAGAGCTACAAGAAGTAAACTATAACAGGTGTACATGGAATACTTACGTATCACCAGAGAAATTAACATCACACTCCATAATAGTTTCCTCAATGAAGTGTTCATAAACTTTCCCTAATGTAAGCTAATAGTTCCTATATGTATCTGTTAAAATTTTGCATCAGACATTGTAGTACCATTTTTCATTCTGAGAAGGAGCTTACTTTTGATCTTTGGCCTGTTTTTGTGGTAATGACATTTGTTCAATGCATTGAAATCCTTACTTTAGAAGTGTACTCTAATGTAAAATAAGTGTACTTTTGCGTATTAAGAAACACAGCAAGTGAAATTTACATTATTTGCTGTTGACAGACAAAAAGGAATAAAAGAAACTAAAAAAAGCTTTTCATAAGTATATTTGTTTAGTTCAATGAGACGATTAAAACACTAAAATTCTTTAGTACCACTTTTCAGTTATTCTCCGTGTCAATTGTTTGCGCTTGTATACATAATACTGTTTTCATCTTCTCGCACCTTTTTTCTAAATAAAGCATATCACACAAAGAGGCAAATATATTTTATTTTAAATATAGCATCTTTCTTACACATGGTATCTAGTTAATGATTATCAGCTTAAATGTGTGGCAAGTCTCTTGTGCCATTGCCTGAAATATCTGTCTCCTGCGATCCCAATCCAACTGGAAACCCATCTAATACACTTTTTTTTTTTTTTATGTTTCAGTGTTAAATTTGGATAAAAACACCATGAAGATCCCCTTTTTTCCTCTGCTGCAATCCAAAGACTCTTCTTTTCTTTTGAATTATTTTTAGATCTGAACCTACCTAGAGTGCTTGGTGGAAGTGGAGACTTTCTAGAGAGTCTGCAACTCCCATATCACCAGAAGTGGGGCTGTTTCCAAGAGATGTTGAGGGCCTTGGGAACTAACTAATTCTTTAGTTCCCTAGTCAAGTTTCGATTCCATTATCTACTGCTGCTTTTTCAAACATTAGCAATCTCTTGAACGTGTCCAAAGACCTTCCATTTCATAGACAAAATTAAGAGAAAATATCAAAGAGAACTCTCACCAACCTCAGCCTTTCTTTTTCAAAGTCTTTCCATGGATCTGCTAGGTCACATCTTTCAAAGACCTTTCCCAATGTATCTTCAATTTCTCTCTAACCCCCAGGACATTGAAGATCCTTTTATTTGTTACTAAGTCATCAACTATCCCTCAGCACCTACCTTCTTAGAACCTTTGACAATGATTCTGTATTTAATGCTCTCTTCCTTTTGCCTCTTTGACAATGATATCCACTGGGTCTTTTTTTCTCCCATGTTTGATAGTTTCTTTTTGGTTTCTTTCCATTTCTTCTTTTTCATAAATATTGGTTTTCCTAAATCAAAAGAAAAATGATGAGGGGCAAAAATGTTTGCAACATATTTTTCTTCTAATTAGTGATAATGCTTATAACTGATGAGAAGTTCCCATAAATGTTGAATTCTAAAATCCTGTAATTTATTTCATATGTACTCCCAAAGTTCTCCATGTCCTCATTATCAGATTTGTTAGCCCAAACTGTCCGTATCTTCCTTGGAATATTAAGAACTTCCTTCCCGTTATCCCTATAAATGCCGTGGACACCTGTAATCTATTTTATACACAGAACCCAGAGTGATATTGATAAAATACAACCTAAACATGTCTTACACACACGCACACACACGCACACGCACACTCACACACACACACACACACACACACACACACACACACCACACTCATCATCATCATTGTCATCATCATCACTTCAAACTCTATTTTTTCTAAGAAGAACGCCCACTATTCTTAACCTGACCTGGAAAGTGCTACATGGTTTCCTTTGCTTTCTGCTGCTGCCTCACTTCACACAAGTTCCCTGGCTGCTCTCTGGATTCTCGTTGTATCCTTTTAATAGTATGCTTTTATTTCTTTTAACGTGCCCTAGTTTTTTCCAGTCACTGCAAGATTTGGCAATTACTGTTCTACTTCTAGCTATGTGTCTTCCTCCTTTTTGACCTACTTAACTCTTATTTTGCATTCTAATTTCGCTGACTCATCACTTCTTCAAGGCGGCTCTCCTACCCAGATTTCTGACTAAGTTAGATTCCTTTACTTACTTTGTTTTAGCACCATCTATCTTTCCTTTGTTGCATCATTGTAGTTTGTAACCATGGAGTTAGTTGTATGGCATCATTTGTGTATTTGCTCAAGCCAGAAATTAAACATCCAACAAGCTAATACCTATCTCTTCTGCTCCCTTAATTTCTCTCAAATCTTGCCAACTCTTTCCATGCTGACCATGAAATTTTACCCAGATTACCTCTACAGATTAGCAAATATTTCCTCTGTTTCCAGGCATGAATTAGTTAATCTAATCTCTGTTCCTTAATCAAAAATAACCCTTCAAAAACAAAAATCTGATCTTGTTCTTCTCTTGTTTACATCAGTTCAAAGAGCAACATGGTCCTCAGAAATGAAGTGCAAATTGTTTAATTTGGTTTACAAAACTCATGTAGAAGTCCTTTTCATGTGTGTTATTCCCCACCTACCACTTGATATCAAATGGATCACGGGCTCCCATGCTCCCTTGCATCTGATTCTATTCATTCTGTGTCCTTTTCTGCCTATCATTTAGGCTTCTTCTGTGGGGGTGTCCTCTTTGTTTGCACAGGAGTGGTTTAGCTGCTCTTTCTCATGTCTGATTTCTTGTGGTAGCTTTTTGTTGCTTTTAGTCTAATTCCATATGACACCTGAATTTTTTAATAACTCTATCTATCTATCTACCTTTCTATCTTGGTATCTGTCTATCAATCATTTATCTAAACACACATATATATATGTGTGTGTATTGATACATACGTATGTTTGTAATATGTAATTTAAAAAATTATATAGTTCTCTTTTGTTCTACAAGACAGTAATCTCCTAGAGAGTGGGGTATACTTTATGCACTTCTGTTTCCCAAGGGCATAGAATATGGACTTCTTAGATAGTTATTAATATCTAAGCTTTTTTAAGATAATAAAAATTTTTAAGATAACAAATTTAAGAGCTCTGAATACCCAATTCCAACATTTGGAGGGCAGTTTCCCCTCCACCACAAAGCAATTTTCAGATACCAGCTGGGTAGCCTATAGTTCAAGTTGGTTCCTACACTATCTTCCCAGAGATAGCATTGCGTCCCACAGGTTAAGAGCTCAGTGTTCAGTCCTGCAACACTGCCTGTCCTCTGCTTTAGATGCCAAGTACAAGTCTAGGTTGTATTTCTGAACGACTTGCTACAAAATGGAGATTCCCTCAAACTCTTCTTTGGGTTTGATCAATTTAGTAGTGTAGCTCACAGAAATCAAGAGAAACATTTTGCTTACTAGATCATCAGTTTATTTAAAAGGATGTAGCTGAGGAATAGCCAGAGTGAAATGATAGATGGAGAATGTATGGGGAAGGGGCTTAGTGCTCCCATGACCTCTCGGAGTGGGCCACTCTCCAAATCTCCATGTTTTCAGCAACCGGAAGCTCTCCAAACCCCATCCTTTTTTTTTTTTTTGAGGCTTTATTACATAGGCATAACTGATGAAATCATTGGCAATTGCATTTTGATTTAACCTCCAATTCCTCTCCCTTCCCCTGAGATCAAAGGTTAGGACTCCACCTGGAGTCAGATGGTTGGTTCTCCTGACAACCCCAATCTTAGGTGTGGTCCAAAAGTTGGATCACTAACATAACAAAGACACCTTTATGTTTCTCATAGTTTTGGAAATACCAAGAGTTTTAGAAACTCTGGGGGCCTGGGTGGCACAGTTGGGTTAAGCATCTACTTTTGATTTTGGCTCAGGTCATCATCTCAAGGATTTATGAAATCGAGCCCCGTGTCAGGCTTTGTGCTGACAGTATGCAGAATCTGCTTGGGATTCTTTCTCTCCTCTCTCTCTGCCCCTCCCCTGTGCATGCCCTCTCTAAATAAATAAATAAATAAATAAATAAATAAATAAAAAAGAAGCTCTGTGCTACAAACGGAGATGAAGAACAAATACATATTTCTTATTTTAAATCACAAAATCACAAAATCCATTCTCTATTAACTTTTATAGTGACAACATATATACTCATTTAACTTCCCTAATGCATTATGAACTTCTTGAAAACTATAATATTAATATCTGTAAAACCTTATCAACTGCAAAATAATTTCACTTGCAGTATCTCATTTGACTTTCAGAACAAATAAGATTGCTGAAGCAGTCATATTCATAGTAAATCACTATTGCTATCCCCATTTCTAGAAATGTATAATTGAGACTCAAAGTGGTAAATAACTTTTTCAAGTCCATATTCTATTACATATTAAACTCAAAATCCATTTTTTAAGTTTAAATTATATGCTTGTTACTCTATTTGTTTCACATGGTCCACTGATTTTGCAAATTTAAAAGCACTTGGCTGGGTGGATTGTATATAATTTTTTGAATGAGAGATTGAATGAATTAGTAATCTAAATGAAAATTTCACTTTTTTGTTAATAATTTACAATTATTAGAAGAATATACAATAAAATATGGTGGACTTAACATTTTTTTGGCACTGTACCAAGGAAAGTTTAAAGTATTGTAAAATGAATGACATAAAATGGCATTTAATTTTTTTGGAAAAGATCAAGAATTTGAAGAAAATAGCAAGTGTACTGCAGGATGCAAAGCTTTGTTTCATGTTTGAATTTTTAAAATTGGTTTAAAAGGTTATACATTAGATTTAACTTTCCTTAATACAGAAGTATTCCAAAATAACTCACAATTAATCTCTCAGAAACATGTCTTTCCACTGTAAAGTGAGTTTACATTTAAAATCATAACAGGGTGCCTGGGTGGCTCAGTCGATTAAAGGACTGATTTTAGCTCAGGTCATGATCTGTCAGTTAGTGAGTTCAAGTCCTTCATCAGGCTCTGTGCTAACAACTTAGCCTAGAGCTTGCTTCGGATTCTGTGCCTTCCTCTCTCTGTCCCACCCCTACTCATGCTCTGTCTCTGTCTTTCTCTCTCTTTCAAAAATAAATAAACATTTAAAAAATTAATAAAATAAAATCACTGTGATCTTACAGGGCACCTGGGTAACTCAGTTGGTTAAGTGTCCTACTCTTGATTTTGTCTTGGATCATGATTTCATGGTTTGTAAGTTAGGGTTTTGAGTCAGGCTCTGTGCTGATAAGACAGAGCCTGCTTGGGATTCTCTCTCTCCATCTCTCTCTCTCTCTCTCCGCCCTTCTCTTGAGTGCTCTCTCTCTTTCTCAGTATTAAATAAATAAATACATAAATAAATAAATATAAGTATATTTTTTTACTTATTTAAAATAAAATAAAAAGTATATATTTTTATTTATTCAAAATCAAAGTCATTTTGTACCCTGAAAACTATAGAGTGCTTATTAAGTAAATTGAAGAAGGCACAAAGAAATGGAAGAGCATCCCAGGCTCATGGATTCAAAAAAAAAATATTGTTAAAATATCTATGCTACCCAAAGCAATCTACACATTTAATGCATTCTCTATTAAAGTGATACCAGTATTCTTCAAAGAATAGAACAAACCACTCTAAATTTGTATGGAACCAGAAAAGACCCCAAATAGCAAAAGCAATCCTGAAAAAGAATACCCAACCTGGAGGCATCACAATCCAGACTTCAAGCTGTATTATAGAGCTGTAATCATCAAGACAATATGGTATCGGCACAAAAACAGACACACAGATCAATGGAAAAGTATAAATAACCCAAAAATGGACCCACAAATGTATGGCAAATTAATCTTTGACAAAGCAGGAAAGAATATCCAAAGGAGAAAAGACAACCTCTTCAGCAAATGGTATTGGGAAAACTGGACAGCACCATGCAGAAGAATGAACATGGATCACCTTCTTACACGATGCACAAAAATAAATTCAAAATTGATGAAAGACCTAAATGTGAGAAATGAAACCATCAAAATCCTAGAGGAGAACACAGGTGGCAACCTCTGACCTTGGCCTCAGCAGCTTCTTACTAGGCATGTCTCTGTAGGCAAGGGAAATGAAAGGAAAAATGAACTACAGGATAACTACAGAACTCATAAGAATAAAAAACTTCTGTCCAGCAAATAAAAACAATCAACAAAACTGATAAGTAACTAGCAAAATGGGAGAAGATATTCACAAGTGACATATTGGATAAAAAGTTAGTATCTAAAATCTATAATGAACTTCTCAAACTCAACATCCAAACAACAAAGAATCCAGTGAAGAAATGGGCAGAAGACATGAATAGACACTTTTCAAAAGAAGACAACCAGATGGCAAATAGACACATGAAAAAATGCTCAGCATCATCCATCATCAGTGAAATAGAAATCGAAACCACAATGAGATACCACCTCACACCTGTCAGAATGGCTAACATTAACCACTCAAGAAACAAGAGATGTTGACAAGGATGTGGAGAAAGGGAAACTCTTTGGCACTGTTGGTGGGAATGCAAACTGGTACAGCCATTCTGGAAAACAGTATGGAGGCTCCTCAAAAAATTTAAAATAGAACTACCAGATGACCCAGCAATTTCACTACTAGATATTTATTCACAGGATACAGGAGTGTTGTTTTGAAGGGGCACACGCACCCCATGTTTTTAGCAGCACTATTGACAATAGCCAAATTATGGGAAGAGCCCAATTGGTCATCAACTCTCTCTCTCACACACACACAGTGGAATATTACTCAGTGATCAAAAAAAGAATAAAATCTTGCCATTTGCAACAACATTGATGGAACTAGAGTGTATTATGCTAAGCAAAATAAGCAGTCAGAGAAAGACAAGTATCATGATTTCACGTATATGTGGAATTTAAGAAATACCACAGATGAACATAGGGGAAGGGGAGGAAAAATAAAATATGATAAAAACAGAAAAGGAGGCAAATCATAAGAGACTCTTAAATATAGAGAGCAAATTGAGTTAATGGAGAGGAGGTGCGTAAGGAGAAGGGCTAAATGGGTGATGGGCATTAAGGAGGGCACTTGTTGGGATGAGCTGAGCGCTGGGTGTTATATGTAAGTGATGAATCACTAAATTCTACTCATGAAACCAATACTACACTATATGCTAAATAACTTGAATCTAAATTTTAAAAAAATCATAGCAATTTAAGGCTTGTAAGTGCAAATGCAAATTATAAGAATAAAATTACATTTGACCTTGAACAGTGCGAGGGTTAGGGACACTGACCCCCCCATGTAGCTGAAAGTCGTGGATAACTTTTGGCTCCCAGAAAACTTAACTACTAATAGACCTCAACTACTATTGACCAGAATTCTTGCCCATAACATAAACAGTCGAATATACATTTTGTATATGTATTAAATACCGTATTTTTAAAATAAGCTAAAGAAAATAAAATCTTATAAGAAAATCATAAGGGAGAGAAAATACTTTTAGAGTATGATACTGTATTTATAAAAAAATCCACATATAAGCACAGTTCAACTCATGTTGGTCAAGGTTCAACTGTGTATGCAATTCACATTTGTTGCAGCCTTGTTTTTATAACAGTGAGAGATGACCATACTTTCTCACCCTGGTGACCAGAAATGCATAGAGCATCATAAAGGGCCGCTCCCACAAAAAGCTTCTCTTCAAACTTAATGAGAGAATAAAATGGACAATACAATCCACTTCAAACTACCTTCAATAACCTGGTAAGAATTGTTCACTATAAAAATGAAACCACCATCATTAACTCTTAAAAGTGTCTGCATAGCCCTCATTATTGGCAAAGAGGGGGACCAGGAGAAGGAGGGGAGGAGGAGGAGGAAGGGGAAGAGGAGGAGAAGGAGAAGGAAGAGGATAAAGAAAAATTGAAGACCTTCCTGTCTTTATATCCTGAGGTGGACTAACTGTAGTCACATTTTTTAAAAAGTAAATGGTTTTGATTCAAAAGAAAGGAAGGAAGAATAAAAGCAACAAAAAGAATATTAATTGCTATGTATCATTAGTTTACAAGATGCCTTAATCTTTGATTTTAATGATTTAATGGGATGGGACAATTGTATTTTAAGTATTTTACCCAATAGATTACATATCTTGGAAAATCAAAAAGTTCTGATTATCAGGCATAAAAGTTCTTTTATCTGCTCTTTTATACAAATGCCTTACAGAATTTATAATAATTATTTAATATTATGTTATTTAATATATTTGAATCTACTCCTCAAGAAGTAAGTATGCATTTTATTAAACTGTGTACAACTGTGTTCACACAACCAGTTTGAGGACAAATATATAGGATTAAGTGGTTATACATACATAAGCATTTCAAAAGATAGTAACTTTAAAAAACAGCAATCACCCTTAAAATATACTCTGAAGACTTGAGTTACCATTGCAAAAACTGTAAATGAAAAGCTTTTGATTCAAAGGTTTAAATTCCACATCATGCAGAAAAGTTGCAACTTAGATACACTGTTGTAATGTGGCCAAATATACAGTTAGTGAGTTTATGAAGAGTCAGGGGACTTTGGAAGCATTCATACACTCTCCTGTTAAATAATGCAATTTCTGTTTCTTGCTTAGATCACTCAACAGTTCACTGAGTAGAATTTTTTTCTTTGTTGTCTATTTTCTGTGGTAAATAAGACCACACTGAGGAAGAATGTAAACATTCCCCAAAGCTCTCAATTAATATGTTTGGCATATTATTCCATTATTTCATGTTAATAATGGATAACTTCATATGCCATTCTAATTTACAACTTTAGAAAGACTACTTCTGCAATAGATATAACACAGAGGAATCCACACATGCCCAGTGTTTAACTGGATCAATTTTAAGGGGAGCTAAATTATTTATATTGACACCTGTCCCATATTATGTAATGCCTATGTGCTTGCGATTTTTTTAAACATTGAGCACAACTGAAAAAAAGAAAAGAAAAGAAAAAAGTCGATGATTTGAAAGTTTGCTCTCCATAAGCTCCAGTTCTAAATGTATCCTGTAGGACTCAGGGCTTCTGCACACTCACTCACCAACCTACATGAATCAATTCAGTCCCATTTTTAATCATTTCCTAATGTGACTCCAAGTTTACTGTTCCTACTTATACTTGCTTAAATCATACCGAGGAATCCAATTCATAATATTTATCCATACAATATCTGTTTCTAGTCCTGCAAAGCCTGAATTGTTTGGGCAAGAATATAGTTAAGAATTAACAGGAATAGCTATAGCTGAGTAGCTAAAAGAACCTAGGAAACAATACATAGTATAATTCACATGGACTTCTGCTAGAGTAAATCCCAGTGGGACAAAAATAACTACTATTGACCCATAATTCCTCTTGACCTGTAGTAATTCATGAATACCACTCTGCATCTTAGATATGTAGTTATTCCCAAGTTTGCTCATTATTATCCAACTCACCCTGAATCGTCTCTCCCTTGACTTTCTTCCCTACTTGCAAAACTATATGGAACTTTTGGCCAACATTTTAATCTCATTCCCTCCAATTTGTTTCTGCATTTGAAACTGCTGTTGGACAAAAACCATAAGACTCTGATGAATGAGTCACATATACTCTTTGCTATCAAACTATAATTGGCCCTTTATTTTTCCTCATTAAATGTTTTCATTATTTTGAGGCTCTTTTGAGGCTTCTTTATAGTAGTTCTTCTCATGTTTCCAGAATTCTTCTTGTTATCAGTATTATTCCTGCTTGACTCACACAGCAGATAATTTTGCCTATTCTCTGGTAAGACTAAAATCATTGGAAATCATTTTCACAATGTCCTTTCTTTAGACAAACTCAAAACCTATCCGCACATACTTATCTGTACTTTTTTATATATTACTCTTTTTAGGCCAGGGGAAACCATTGACTCCAGATCTTCTTCTTACCTGTCTTAGCAAATAGTCTCTCTCTATTGCTCTTTGTTCAACAATAAAAGTATTCTATGATCCCACATAGAAATTAAAATGCTGTATCAAAGAGGGTAAGTTCTTTGTATCTTACCAACATCACTATCTCTGCTTTGTAACACCTAGTCTAGGATTTTTCCATCATTAAGAAGTCACCATGTAAAAAAAAAAAAAAAAAGGAAGAAGAAGAAGAAGTCACCATGTAGTACAGAAAATCCATTCTGAAATTCCCAAGGAGCTACCAACAAGAATACCTAGGAATGTCTGTGACTGAGAATACAGGAACTGGAAAAAAGAATACAGGAACTGGAAAAAAGCACTTCTTACAATTCAAATTTGGTTGCAAAGGCAACATATTTGAAGTTCAATTTGCTATACAATGGCTAACTAAACATATTAATCTTAATATAAGGTGCTTAAGGAGTATTTATAATGCACTTTTAATTTTGGTAATACTATCTCATTTGGAAAAGCAGTTATAAATACACCATTATCACTTAAAATTTCCAAGATTTCACATTCTGATTGGATGAAAAATTCAGATATTTCCCTCAATGTATACCAGTATCTAACTTGGGTATAATTCCCATGTTAACTCCTAATGTCCTTTATTCTTTTTCCCTATTCTGATATTAGTTTTTCTCTCTCCCCAGCCACTATCACAAATTTCCAACATAATTCAAAATAATTTTCTATTTTACACAACCCAATCCACAAGATATTCAAACTGACAGATATCACCCTCTGAGCATCTTTTATGCACATTTACTAATGGCCAGCGCTGAGTAAACCCATTATCTCCTTTATTTAATTCTAGCCTTGCTAGGAAAAGTATAGTAATTGTATTAATCGGTCTCTGTACATTTTCAATTTCACTTAATTCAACAAATACTTATTCATTGCCTCATCACTCAGTTCTCATCACATGGTTGGGCACTGGGAAATAAAGGAAAAATGAAGTAATTCCTCTTTCTGAGAAACATTTCTTGTGCCAGGTGTTAGAGACATGAGCTAAAATAGAAATCAATAACATTGGACAAATGCTAAGTATGGAGGAGAAAAACCTGTGCATGGTCTTATAGGCACACAGATGAGGAACATTAGCCATCCTGGGCTGTAGCTTAGGGAGTGTCATAAGAATAAAAGGGGTCTAGTTAGAAGGACGAGTGTAACCAGGGAAAATCGTCCAGTGGGTTTAAGGAATTCTAAATACCTTAGCCCTAGGTAAGAGTTGATGCTATGCAAGTGGAAAAAAGATTGGTCCTAGAAGGATTTGCCCATATCAGTTTTAAAAAAGGAATAAAGTGTCAGCATTCTTGATCAAGGAAAGGAAAGGGACTGGAACTTGGACATGAGGATTTTAATTAGAAACTTCCAAAGTAGGTGCACATTCATGCAATAAAGTACAGTTTTAAAACATAGGATAGATATTTGGGTAGAAAGCCCATATCTGAGAAAAATTTTTGTGTACGTACGTAATAAATGAATGTGTGGTTGTAAATGAGGGCCCTCATCTGAAAGAGGTGAAGTAAGGATAGTTCAAAGATAGAACCCCAAGGAACTGCAACAGAATGTTTAGGAACAGAATGAAAAAGAGAAATCTTGAAGCAGTTTAGAAAAGCATTTGAGAATAAGAATAAAATCCAAAGCTGATTATGCCACAGAAGGCAAGAATGAGATTTCAAGAAGGCTGTGTAGAAGATGACTTCATTAAAAAACATAGAACAAATGACACTGAATATCCATATGATCTCTACTTAGAAAGTTGTTTCCAAAACATGAAAGAAAGTATGTATATTTCAAAGAAAAATATAAATGTAACTATAAAAAGTAAAAAAAAAAAAAAAGAACATGTACCTCAAAAGAACAAATACATTGAAGGTACTCATTAAATCAGGAAAAACACTAAGAACAAATATAACGTGGTTAAAATCATTATTTTATAAAAATTCAATATAAGTGAATAATGGGGAAAATCATTCCAGTAGAAAAATAGACAAAAAGACTGAAGAGAAATTTAGTGGAAGATCAAACACTAAAACTAAAAGTATATTAAAATGCTCAATTTACTGGTAACAAAATAAATTCAAACTGAAGCAGGGATAAGATAACATTTTGCCTATCAGATTTATCAGACTACATTACTGGCTAATGTGTGGTAAGATAAGACATCCCAAACATCGATAACTAAGAGCAAATTGACTCAAAAACTTTTTAAAAAGCCATCTGGCAAGATCTATCAAGAGCCTTAAAAATGTTCATTTCCCCTTACCTAAATCCACTTGTACGGTCTTATGCTTCTAAATGGTAATAAATACTTAGGAATAAATACATTCATTTCTGGTTTGATAACCAAAATGAAAACTAAAAATAATATGAAATTTAAATTAAATGAACCAGATGTCAGCATAAATTATGACACATTTATATAAAAGAATCCTTGTAAACATAAAAATTGTTTATGTCAAACTTTTGATGATCGTGCAAATAAATTTTAATTGGCTGTTCATTGAAATAGTAGGAGAAATGTAGGGCATATTTTTAAATGGATATGGATTTGTTTTGGGAAGTGGGGGTGGACTGTTTGCCCCAGAAGTCCCAACTGAGCTGTCTCTCTTTATGGAATGAAAATATATCTGGGAATTTGAGGGCTACTTGTAAGGTAAATCTGTCTGAAGCCCGCTGGGAAATACTCCATTCTAAATGAAAGGGAATATTGGATATTGAAAATTTTTCCTTTTTCAAAAATGGGTTTCTGAATTCTGCTTCTAGAATGATGTTTGTCAATTAAATTTTTTAATTCCATAAAGTCACAAGTGTGCCTTAAAGTAATGCTATTATGCTAAATAAGTAGTGTAAGACCTAAATAACAACTTGGGGAAAATCTAAATAAATGTTATGCTTGAGAACAAATAGCATTCTCTTCAGGTCTGAGTATGGCTTTGAGGACCTACAAGATGGTATCTAATAAATTAAGAAGATATTTAACAGAGGACACACATTAGTGGACACCAGAAAGAGAGCAGCATATACAGCAGGAAAGGAAGATGGCAAGGAACTGACCGTAGCATGTATGGACTTGTTCTGTTGATTCCCAGAAAAGACTGGGAGAAATATTTTCAAAATCAAAGTTTCTACAACTACCTAAGAAATATATTACATTAGTTTGTTACTGCAGTTATAACTATTTAGCATAAATTTAGTGGCTTGAAATAACACATATTATCTTACAATTTTGGAGATCAAAAGTCTTTAAATGGTTCTCACTGAGCTAAAATAAAGGTGTTGAAAGGGCTGCACTCCTGTAAACTCCAGGGGTGAATTGCTTTTCTTGCCTTTTCCAGCTTCTACATGCTTCCTAATTAAATGATATTAACTCAGGGTCTCCATTCATCATGAAAGCCGGCAATCATCTGTCTAGTCTTTCTCATGATAATATCTCCCTGTGTCTGACTCTTCTGCCTACCTCTTTATCATGTAAAGACCTTTGTGATTACATCGAGCCTAACTGGGAAATCCAGGATTATTGGATTATTATTGCTGTTTAGCAACTTTAATTCCTTTTTGCCAAAACAGGTTCTGGGAATTAGCATTTTGACATCCCTGGGGGACAATTGTTCTACTTAACTCCACACAGTTTACATATTGTTTGACCTAAAGTCTGTGTACCGCAATAAAATGGAAGTCTTCAGGGTTATTATGAAGAAACAATTGTTGGTTGGACTTTGGCTAATAAAAAGGTTTTCTTTTTTTCTTAGTGATATCTAAAAAACTTTGTCTTCCTAAATGGCATAAGATTCTGGACAGTTTTAGAAAGGAAGTATTGGAGAGGCAAGTCGAATCCATGTAAATGGAGATGTTGAGCAGACGGTTTTGATTGTAATATATGTGCATATCAGCTGTTAAGGTGGGGAATTTGGTGAAGGTGCAAGATTTTAAAGAGATTGTTGGGTTATACATAATGGGATCCAAATTTTCATCTATGCAAAAACTTTAGCTGAATGTCTTCAATGCTCTTGGAGTTATATTTGTTTTCCATTGCCCATAATCAAATGTTAACATTATATAATGGGAGAAAGAATGATGCCCAATGAAAACCCCTTGAATTTGGGTTGGAAATATAAGTATTGCTTTCAGGCTTTTGCTCCTAAGTGCTCCCCCAAATGTGGTTCACAATCATTTTTTTCTCTGTTTCTGTTTGCTCTAGGGAGCACCTAACTTGTGTCTGAGGCCCCTCAGAGTACTTTTGGCAACCATATAGAAATTTCTATATAACCTATTATATGTAAAAATCCAATGGCTTATCCTATGATTTATTATATGTTCACTAGTTCTCTAAGATTTTTGTTGTCTTTCAGAAATAACTATTTTAGAAACTCTCTAAAATTTTCAAGTTTTAGAAATATCAATTTTGGGGGGCACCTGGGTGGTCAGTCAGTTAAGCATCTGACTTTGGCTCAGGTCATGATCTCACGGTTTGCGTGTTCAAGTTCCAAGGCAGGCTCTGTGCTGGCGGCTAGCACAGAGCCTGGAACCTGTCTTCAGATTCTGTGTCTCCCTCTCTCTCTGACCCTCCCCTACTCACACTCTATCTCTCCGTCTCTCAAAAATAAATAAAAACTAAAAAAATTTAAAAAAGAAATATCACTTTTTTAATATCTCTCTGGGTATTGTTATTTATAACTATCTATTCCTGATGAATCTCCACTAAGAGAGTTAAAAGTTTGATCCCTGGTATGCAGGCTGGTAGTCCTTATGAAACAGAAGTACCATAACAATACTTATGTATATCAAGATATGCTACAGACTCATTAAGTGTATCTCTATGCCTTGAACATACTCTCAGATATGTAGTTTTTAAAAAATGTATAGACATTAAAATATTAGCAAGCCACAATAATATATTGGTAGGTCTTTTTAAAAATCTTACCTATAGTTAGAAATGTTTTTATCAAAATCCTAAAAATATAAATAACATAGCGCAAGATGTAATTATTTAACAATATCTTCACACACACCACTTGAATATGCCTTTTTCCCTTATCTTCCAAGGAAGCTCAAGTGAGATTTTCACCTATTTGCATCATGGATAAGAGATACAGCTAAAACAGAAAAAATGTGTAAACTGTTTGGAAAAGGAAAATGCTTATGGCAGAAAGGGTAGCATGCGTGCTGGGCAGGTGAATAGATTTGCATATTTAAATATTTATACAGTTATTAAAGCCTGTAGACTTATAAAAATAAGTTCTACTTAATTGGCTATGTATATCTCTAGAAGAAATACTCAAGCATCTTTTAATGCTTTCTACCTTATATAAAAAGTTAATCAATATCTTTATATAGAATTGGTTAAATTACTCCCTTGCCAGAAGACCTTTGTATGTTATCTAACATAGCACTTAAATTAACAATTGTAAAATCAACAGGAGAATGCACCAAGATTATTGCACTTATACCTTTATGTGCTGGGGTACTTTGTGTGACACTTCACTGCAAAATCAGCAAATCAACTCAATGCTATTCAGTAAAAATGAATGAACAAGATCCAAAGGATCTCTTCAATCCAGTGTTCTGGAAATGTGTGGGTTTTGCATTTGCAACAATGTATTGTGATGTTAATTACTTAAAAGAAAAGGACAAATAAAAGCATTGTATCATTTAATTCTTATAAAATTCTGCTCTGCAAGTTCCTGGTTGTTTCATTGTTATTTATTCATGTATAACACTCAAATACACAAATTAATACAAAATTATTGCCAAAATTAACTTAGTTATTCATATCCCAATTTACTTGATAGAAAAATTTGGATTATCATCATTTTCATCCAGAAATATTAGAGCTAAGGAGTCATAATTATAAAATCACAGTGTGTATCACTTCTGTCACTGGCTTATCAGCTCAGTACCCCTTTCTCACACCTTCCTAACTAACTTTTGCATTTTAATAATTGATTTTAGAACAGCAAAAGTTGAAAGGAATAAAGTTAACCAAAAATCCAGTGGCAGAAAATAGTAGAATAATGTGATTCTTGTGCTTTTTTAGCATTCAGCGTGTTTGCATGATTCCCCTTCCTCTGTGTGTAAAACAAGGGTTTTCTGTAATACAAGCTTTATATATCCTTTCTGAAAAGACTCTGTGAAAAGGAGGTTCAGATAAACATTGAACAGTGCCACAGTCAAAAAGCAAATGTTTTGCATTAACACTGGTGTTATTTCATCCTAGTTACATAATTATGCCAGAAGAAATTGCAACTATTTTTCACTTTGCAGTTATAGTTACCTAGGATTTTTTAGAACCAAGTGATAAAGGGAAATAGAGAAGTAAGAATAAATCATTGTGAATCCAATCAGCATGGAAAAATTATAAATTAGAATTAAATTTGGACCACATACCTGAAAAGATGGATTTCCACCTAATGTAAAAGCGCCATTTGGCAATCTATTTTCCATTGAAGTCTGCAGTAGCAGAATGGTTAAAGATTCACACAGTGGTCTTCTATGTGGTGCTAGGCATGTACCCAATGAGTGTTCAATAAATACTAATTATTGCTGCTATTTCGGTACTCTAAAGCAGTCTCAGAACATTGTATAATCAATGGAAAGAGAGTACAAATTACATTAGTGGATTTTAAAATTATTATCTGAGGGTAAGGATGGCAAGGAGTAAATAGAGCAGATACCTACCGACCCAGCACTGCTAAGGGGTACTCTCAGGACAGCATGGACAAAATGTCTACCATCAGCTCCAGTATTGCAACCCTGCCCTGCCCAACTTTGTTGGAAATAATCTTGACCTTTCTGCAGAGAGCATAGGCAAATTCAAGCTCTTATCTTATTTTCTGTGATAATAGAATAGTTAAAAAATTTTTAAATAAAAGAAAGAAATAGGGAATGTTAATTTAAGAGAAAGGAACACATAGCTGGATGAAAAGAAGGAAGGAAGGATGAAAATGGAGAAAGCGAAAACATGGTAGACATACTGTTTGGAATCCCAATGTCTTTTGGAGAGAGCTCCCTACTGGCTGCAAGTGAGGGACAATGACTCTTCCTTGTGGGGAGATTGCTCACATACCTGGATCCCCGTGTAAAAGCCAGTGACACCGCCAATCACTATGAAAAACAAAACTGTATGTAAACATTTCCAAGTATACCCAGATGGATGACAGTTCCTGACTTCGGAACCACCGCAGAATTTTGTAACTCATGAAGCTCCTGTTGAAGTAATAATACTCCAGAGACACATGGCACATGACACGTGCGGTTCTCAACCTTGCTCAACAGTAGCACCATTCAGAGAGTTGTTCAAATTCCCAAAGCCAAGGCCATGATCCAGGTTAATTAGATCAGAGTCTGTGGAGGAGGGACCCATACATCAGTTTTTTTTAAACTTTCCCTTCTCCAGGCCAGTAATTTCAATGTTTTAAACTGCAGTGACCTACTCTTCTGTCTAAAACTTTAAAATTGATGATTGGTTTATAAGCAAGTCAAAACTGTAGTACCCCTCCCACCCATAGTCTGGGACTAAGATTTTAATGAATGTAACAAAAGACATTGACCATTTATTGATAGCCTACTATGTTTCAGAATCCTGATAACTTATATAAAATTTACATATATGTGTGATATGTATATATATGTGTATATATATATCATATATATATGCCAGTTCTCAAAATCTGCAAAGCACAAATTACCATTCTGTTTTTTTTTTTTTTTAATGAGGAACAAGTGGTAATAATTGACTCATTGAAAATCATGTGAGTAAAAGATTCTAGTTACAAATTTGAGGCTATTCACTTCTTTGTCTTTTAGAACATGAAGTAATGGAGAGAGCAATTCCACAGGAGAGATGCCAGCAGGGGCCACAACCAGAAGCTGGGGAAACTGTGCCCTAAAAAAGGAAGAGGAAGAGAGGAAGTGGCAGGCTATGCTGGCTTCTGTCATTGGATCAACAACTTCTATAATTAAACTTGGTTTACATAGCCAAGTTTCAGCAGTCAAGGCCTAATAGGAGGGAAAACGTAAAAATAGTGAAGCATGACCATGAATTGTATAGATTTCATGAAAGGCAAAGAATGGGAGTAGGGGTGGAGGGAAAGAGTGTGATCAAAGAGGTGCACTTTTAATATTTAGCACCGTCTGTTTAGATTCAGAGTTTATAATATACAAAACGTACTCATACCTGGAAAGAATTTTCCTAAATAAATAATCACAAGATTTCTAATTTTCTTATCCCCAAGTGAAAGAGATTCTTATCGGATATAAACATAACCAGTACAGTGGTCAAAAAGAAGATGAGTTTTTAAGGAAATAACATCACCACAGAAATAAAGTCCCTGGGGAGAGTAGTTCTAAACACTATAAGTATGTTTCATTTTCAACCGTTTTATTGAAGCAAAAGAGGATATGGTATCCAGAGAGGAGAAATAAGGGCTTGTAACATTCATCTGCATTAAAAGAAAGTAAAAGTCTGCAGAAAACATTTCATTATGACACCTCACGAAAGGTAACATGTTCTGCTTCTTCTCATTATAATAGAAAATTAATGCCATGTTTTGTTTTTTAAATTACCTGTGTTCTAGATTTAAAGGTCGTTTGACTTTTTCCAAACGATATATGATTATGGCATACCCCCATGAGTGCCGCATATTCATACCTATCTGTTTTGAAGAAGAATATGATTAAAAATTAAAGTTATTCATATTTTCTAAAGCGTAAATCAGGAAAATTATATTTTACCATTTAGCTATTTTACTCCTTGTTTTGGTTCTTTCCTAAAAATTATTTGAGAATATTATAAAGTATAAAGAGGAATTATGGGTTTTAAGTTTATTTTTGTAAATAGCATTTGTTCCATGTTTTCTTTTTATCATATTACATAAGTGATTAAGAGCTTAAATTTTAGTTACAAGCATATTTTGCTTAAATTAAAATATTTTCAATCATTTTGAGCAATATATTGTAAGTATGTGCAAAAAAGGAGTTGGGAAAATAAATGACCTACAAGAACTAGCTACAGGCTTGGTAATCAAATCTGTAATATCGTGCCTTGAAAAGGAATCATGGGGCTGCATACTAAATATCTGACATTATTTTTCCTGCTCCCAAAGAGAGTATGACTTTCCCCTGCAAAACATTCAAATTGTAGTTTGTATCCAATGCTCTCAGACTCTCAAATTGTTTAAGACTTTAAAATTTAATCAAGGGATTCCTTAATGGAAGCTAGGAAGAGCAACATCAGAAATACATTTGACAAAAGGGTTACAAATTTCTACTTAATTATTTACAATGGCCATATACGGCTACAGAGAGACAGAAGAGTAGTCAGACTCTGGTGCATCAAACTCAGCTGTCTGAAAGAACAAGGGCATCAATTCGTCCTCACACCATGCAAACAGTTTTCAAGATTGCATCTTGTTGATCTTGATGAAATTACAGGACTAGGATCTGAAGCTTCATGCTGGTAATTTATGGCCGCAGGTCACTCAGAATTGAATGTTTTCAGGGTACGGAGAGCTAGCTCGTCATTTGCATGCATCTCATTTTAGCACCTAAAACATGTTTTTCATCATTGCTATAAGCCACTTTTTCTTTTTTTTCCCCTTCTCTCTTTATTTCTCTCCCTTTTTCTCTTTCTGCCTCTGTCTCTATCGCTTGCTCTTTCTCTTCCTAGAATAAACTAGACATGTTTTCCACTGAGTCCAACATTATAATAAACAACCACAAGAAATGATAGATTAAAGCAATGTAACTTACTAAGTTTGAAACAGAGATTTTCTTTTGTTGCCATTGACTGAACTAGGATTATGGTATGAATCAAATAGCACGGTTGTTTTACTAACAGGGAAACCCCTTAGCCTTCGTCTTTGGATTATGCATTCATTAACTTTTTCTCACAAGAAATTGCCCAGGTTTTCTGTTACTAAGACACAGAGGTGCGTTTTCAGACCAATGTTTTCTGTCTTTGAAATTTTAGTATACGATGTGTTAGCCTTGACATTATTAAGTTTGAGTTATAATACACATTAGATTTTTTTAAAACCTTAGCTTAAAAATATGAATTCTTCAAGGAATGTCATTATAAATAAATCCAAAGGCCTCTGAACAACTGCTTTTTGGAGAGAAGGTATCAACTTAGTTTTTCCAGTTAAAAGACACAAAGGCTGGGTAAATGTATACGCATTTCTGGGTTATAGGCTTTATTTGCATGAGTTAAGCTTTCTGAACAACAAGCGTTTAGGAATTTTTATAAAATCGAATGTATATAATTCCTGAACTGTCCCAGTAACCTTACAACGTGGTTCATTTTGAGTATATATAACGGCTGAAACTAGAGACTCTGGTGGCACATTAAATACAAGATGATTCCATCAATAGAATTAATGTAGTGATGTGTAAAATATAAACTTGCAATTAGATTGTTAGAAAAAACATATAATTAGAAATACTTGTGGGGATTTTTAAAAATATCTAAAAGTTATGAAATCATTGAGCCTTAGCGTTGCAAGTCATCTTATGAATCACAATGTTATCTCTAGGAAATCCCTTTTACAACATCCTGCACAAGCGTCCAGTCACACTGAGAAACTAAACAGAAAATATAATTCATATCCATAATTAAACCTCTTTTGTTGTATTATATAGCTCGGATTATTTATAATATTTAGGAACTTTTTATGTGTCTCTTACCAAAGCAAAAGTAAGAGAGGTTTTCTTGGAATCTCCTTATTTCTTGTTTAAGGTACACAGGTATATGAACTAGAAATCTCACATTTCCCACAGTTAAACTCGATACATTTTAGGATTGGTCTTGTCCTTTTTAAAATTTTTCAACATCCCGTGTATAAGAAAAAGATGTAAATAGTAACTTTTTTGATTTAAGTTAATTCTGAGTGGTCAGAGTCATGTTGCCATTCTCTTCACCATGGCAGCCATCTCAGAAAGTTCTACTCTTAGGTTTTGAAGATTTATACCACAGTATTTGAAAGAAACTGGCATAGGATAACTGAGAAACATTCACACTTGGGATACATTTTTCTCTAGTTCTGCAAGAATTCCTAAGCCATTCTGCTATTGGAGGAAATATTAGGAAGTTCAATAAGAATGAGGAGTAGTGATAGATATAAAGGTGTACACTTACCAAGAAACGACAGTGAAAAGCATTTTTTTTAAATTTCAAGAACTATGCAAAGTCTGAGGTATAACCCTTTTTGCAAACTAACATATTATTAGCCTACCACACTTTCGTAGATGTTGTTAGAAGATGTGAGACCCCTGGGTCTGAGACGAAGGACATTATTACTTTATTCCACACTTCACAGGAGACAGTATATCAGTTCCCCTCAACAACCCCCACCCTCACTGAGATTTCACCTAGCTGAAGCAGAGTTGGGTTTAGGTAGATATTTTACCATTTTTTAGTTTCACAGCTAAAGAACTCTGAGCTTAGGAACCCCCAATATTTAAAAGCCATTAGTAAACTTTTTCACACTTTTCCAGAGGGAGACATTATCTCTTAAACTGGTCTTCAAACAAACCTGTCTACAACACTGTTGGGGAACACTATTTCTATTTTCCAAGGTTGTTTGTTATACAAACATCCTTTGAGTTTAGTTCAGGACAAAAGCTGATACATGTGCAGAAATGTCATGGAGAATTGCCTTCCAACATTGATATGTGAGCCTTTCTGAAACACATCGTATATCACTTCATTTGATTGTGGGATTTCAAAACTAGTACAAGTAACTAAAATTGACAAAGCTGTTATCATAATCCAGAAAAACCTAAATATTTCATATGTATTTGTCACCAAGGGTTGTGAGGCTTTTCCGTTGAATTATCTGAGATTTTGTAATTATAATTTGCAATAATTCTTCCTGGTCTAATACTCTTGAGACATTAACAGGATCAGCATAACTGATAAGTAAATATTCTAATTGAAACATTCATCCACTTTGCATGAAATTCAACCTTGTTATAATTAAATTTGTCCTGACAGTTCCAGAAATTGGTAGATAGTTTTAGTCTTCAAATGTCTCCTTTTTCTCTTTCTCATACTCTTTTTGACTGTAATAATTTATACAATATTAATATAATATAGTGTAAAATACTATAAATAATTCAAATACATCTAAAAGATTTTTCCCCTTCTGCTGCATATCAGGAACAGATATTTTAACCTGAAGTTTAGATCTTTGTGTCCATCTCCATAATCCTTGGTGCTCAAGTGATCAGCATAAAGTGATGACAATATCTTTCATATTCATGCAAGTTAAACTGTTCAGTAATCTACTGACTTGTGCTGCTTTGAACTGTCAAAGCCCTTCAGGAATTTTGAAAAAAAAGCATTTTCATTTAGTTATTTGCAGTCTATGGCATCAGGACTTATTATATACTTTTTTTTTACATTTTTTTTCAAATGAAATATTTTTTAAATGTTTTATTTATTTTTGATACAGAGAGAGACAGAGCATGAGAGGGGGAGGGTCAGAGAGAGGGAGACACAGAATCTGAAGCAGGCTTCAGGTCTGAGCTAGATGTCAGCACAGAGCCCAATACGGGGCTCGAACCCACAAACTGTGAGATCATGACCTGAGCCGAAGTCGGAGGCTTAACCGACTGATTCACCCAGGCGCCCCCCCCCCTTTTTTTTTTACGTTTTTTTTACTTTTCTAAGTGAGCTCTATAGCCAATGTGGGGCTTGAACTCATGACTGCAAGATCAAGAGTTGCATTGCACTCTTTTCAGGACTTATTTTAAAAGTAAGTGTGGGACACCTGGGTGGCTCACTCAGTTAAGTGTCGGACTTTGACTCAGGTTATGATCTCACAGTTCCTGAGTTTGAGCCTGGAGCCTGCTTCAGATTCTGTGTCTCCTCCTTCTCTCTCTGCCCTTTCCCAGCTTTCATTCTGTCTCTGTCTCTCTCTATCTCAAAAATATATAAAACATAAAAAAATTTTTTAGAAATTGAGTGTGGGCACCATGATAATAATCCATGAGTTGGAAGAAAATATTTGCTTCATATTTAATCAACAAAGATGATTAGGATTGACAGGAAAAGTTACCAAAAACTAATAAGAAAAATACAGCCTAATAGAGAAATGGATAAGAGTTATAAACAAATATATCATAACACAAATGGTCAATAATATTTGTAAATATACTCAGCTTTAAATAACACAAAATTTATACTTGACACTGCAATGAAATAATATTATGTACCATTAATTAGGCAAGAATTCAAATTTGTAAGAATATGAAATGCTTGCACACTTCTGCTCAGAAACTCATATATACTGCATGTGGGTCAAAACTATTATAATCACTCAAGAAAATAATTCTGTGACATCATGTAAACAAGTAAACCTTGTGCCATTGTCCCTAGAAACATGAAAAAGAACACCATACAAGTGTAGTTTTTAATGTCATAAAACTGGAAACATTGGACATCAAAATTGTAAAAATAAAAAATATATATATACTTATGAAAACATACTGTAAGACAAATAAAAAACTGCAATTTTTTAAAAATGTGGTACATACCTAAATAATAAATATATTAAAAAATGAAGAGCATGATAGAACAAGTTAATTTGGAAATTTATGTGTGTGTGCACATGTGTGTGTTTTCTCTTTTTCGAAAAATAAAGGCAAAAAGATAGAACGATAAAAACTTACAAAAGCATTGGAAATATTCCCTTTCTTTAAGTGGAAACTGAGTTCATAGATCTTTAACTATTTACTTTTTTGCTTTGTAATTTACACATTTATCTAATGCTTTTTATTTAACACTTTTATTATTTCATACTAAAAAAGGGGGTAAAAGTCAACTTGAACATGTAAAGGTGATAAAAGAATGGTAGATAACTGATGCCCCCTCCTCCCAATACACACACATGAGAGATAGAGACAGAGATGGAGCCAGAGGCAGAGACAGGGAGAGATGGTGTAGGGAGAGACAGAGAGAGAGAGAGAAAGAGAGAGAGGAGGGAGAGGAGAGATCTGGTTTGGTTTGGTTTGGTTTGGCTAATAAGGAAAGCAGGTACATTCCCTCTGCCAATGTCATATAATGTTTAGGTAAATCTTCATATTTAGCCTAATCTTTATTGCAAAAACGTATGGGATTTTTTAGACTAATTATCCTTGATTTTTGAGCCTTAATTCTCTCAAGATGCATTTCCCTCTTTCATCCTTATGAAATTAAAAATTAAAGGAAACCTGGGTTGCTCAGTTGATTGAGCATCCAACTCCTAATTCCGGCTCAGGTCATGATCCCATGGTCTTGGGATACAGCCCCTCATTCATTGGGCTCCATGATGAGCATGGAGCCTGCTTAGGATTCTCTCTCTCTCTCTCTCTCTCTCTCTCTCTCTCTCTCTCTCTCTCTCCCTTGACTCCTCTCCTGTGCTCTTGCTCTCTCTCTCTAAAAAAAGAAAACAAATTAATTAATACTATTAACGCTCTTAGGTTTTGTCTGAATTCTAGAGAGGAAAAAACCCCATAAAATTAAGGTTGGCTTGTGGATTTGAAGATAATGTTTTGGATAGTGATTCCAGTGACCGTAGAACTGCCTTTGAAGCAGCTGAAAGCTGGAAAGCTTGCTATGATTCCCTCTCCTATGTGTTTTATTTGCCTCATTGTATAGTTACTAGTTAAAGAGGATTTATTGTTTAGAGTTTATCACATCTTTCCTTTAAAATTGGAGTATATCCTTGTAATACTCGTTTTTCTCTAAGCTGTCTTTATGCCACTTTAGGTTCTAATAAGGAACAGGAGAATGAGTAGAGAGCACTTAGGTTTCAGAATGCTGTGGATTAAAAAAAAAAAAGGAGCACTTTAATTGTTCTTTCCTTTTTATAGAAATAAGTGGGAGGTCAGGTCAAATTTAATTTTTCAAGTAAATTTGATATAGTGTTGATGCTGTTGTACATCTGTTTTATAGACTAATCAATTATTAATCACTGAATTTTAAAATGACTTGCAAAACTACATTAATATTTCATAAAACTGTTGAATTTTGTGGTATCTGAATACATGTGGTAAACTTTCTCTAGGTTCCATTGATGACTGTTTAAAAAAAACTCCATATGCTAATGCTTATATGTATGTTAATATTGGATATCACTACATTAGATAATTTGGGGCTCAAGGCTTCATGTTACTGACAATTTTCTAATTTATGGAATTCAATACACCATTATTACAGACTTTCTTAAAAACACAGAGAATATGTAAATCTTAATGTCTGCAAAAATGACATTCTCAGCATCATCATAAATAATATAAAATACATAAAATTTTCATTCTGGTTTACTCTTTTATCTCATATTTTAAAATAGAGAGGAGAACTAGATTGGTTTTGATGAGAATAGATTTTACATTTATGCCAGTAATTTGGGACTATGCCCTAAATTTTAAGTCAAAATTATACTTTAAATGCCATTGTACAGATTAATATGCATGTATTTGTCAAAAGTATAAACAACATTATAATGAAAATACAACTGTTTTTCTACAATAAAATGTGTAACACCTGTAGCTGCCAGGTAAAATACATACGTGTGTGTTTATTAACTACTATTAAGTAGTAAAATTATATTTATTCTCTTTTGCTTTTTTCCCGAGAATTAGAAAAAACAAGCAGTAAATTTGAATATATATTCATACATATGTGTATATATATATGTATGAATATATGTTGAATATATGTTGTTTATTAAATAAACAAACAACTATATATATATATTCATACATGTATATATATAGTTGTTTGTTTATTTAATTTGTTTTTGCCCAGCACATTCGATAATACTTTTGGTATAAAGAAAATATGAACTATGGATTTTATACTCCGTATGTGTGTGTGAAATATCTTCATGTTTTATATATATGGACATATATAAATATATGCATGTACACATATATGTGTATATGTTTATGTATGTGAATAGATAGTAACATGTATGTCGAGGTTGCATACGATTAACATAATCTAAAGCAGAGAGTCCCAAACTAAGTTATTGTTACATAAAACTTGAGCATTCTTATAATTAGTTAAGCTCAAATCAGTTATTTTTTAATTTCTGCAAGAATTCTGTAAAGACTACTATCAATGTGAAAATAAACTGTCTTCCCATAATCCTTTGAAGAGACAAATACAGAAAATAAAAAGTAAAAATGTTGGCCTTACTATTATGTTTTTTGTAAGGTCAAACACTATTGCCAAATCAAACTTCACTCTTTTTCAGTTATAGGAAATCTTTTTTAATGCATACGAATGGCTATTTGTATCCCTGCAACAGGACAGAACCTGTCAGTATTAGGCTCAAAGTTTTTCAGTGGACACACTATGTTCCCTGGTCACACATTCTGCAGTCCACAAGTACAGCGAGCTCCCTTTTGGTTTGGACAAGATGATTCTAAGCTTTACTATAGCTGTACATTTCTATGGGCTTCTGGTATAAATTAAATCAGTGTGTTTTCTATCAAGTTCTTATATTACCTACATCTTTCATCCATGATCACTTATTTTCATTCTGAAGACCTATGTTTTTTCAAATTGATTGGGGCTGCTTTTATACATCAACTAAGTTCATTGTATTATAGAATTGTAAAATCGTGAAAAGATTTCTCTCTTCACCCCCATGATTACTGCAATCCTTCAATCCCCTGCTTTTTGTTTTCTGAAGTATTAAATGGTCTCTGCCTCCAATTTCATCATACTGTCACTTAATTGATTTTTTTTCTAAAACACAAGTCTGATCATATTAGTCTTCTTAAAATCCTCCAATGGCTCCATTGCCTACAAGCTAATATCCACATATTTCAACATGATTTAAAGGTACTTCATTGATCAGGTACAAACCTCCCTGCACCTTCCTTTCCAATTATTTCCCAATTACACTTTCCACTTCTGAAGTACATTACACCTCTCTGCATTTGTTCATGCTGTTCCCTCTGAATAGAACACCTAACCCAATTTGTTCCTCTTATTTTTCTTTCAAGCTTTAGCTCAAGCGTTGCTTCTACAAAATAGCTCTTTGATCCAACTGAGAGGTGGAAGAGACACCCCCCCCTGGTTGTTTTTCTCTAAACCTCAAATTTACAATATTCATTCAGCTACCACTATGCTGTTTATTTTTCCATCTGCCAAACTTCAATATTGATATATGTTAAATTATGTGTCTTTTTTTTAATTGAATTCAAAATCTCTTTAGGGAAAAGTCTTCTTCATCTTTGTATTACCAGAATAGTACAGGGATGAAACTTAGCAGGCTCTCAATTGATGTCTATTGAAAACACAGAATGTGAAGTATCCATACCAGAACATAAGCAACATAAGATGAATAAAAATACGGATTATGCAAATGATTTTATGCGTTTATATTAATTTACCTATTATACATTTATAAGAATACCAGAGAGGGTATAGTAAATAATATTATAATTTTCTAAAATGCTTATTATAAATACAGATTTCTGAATCTCAGGAACCAAAATCTGTATTTCTTAGGTCTGTGGAACACAGAAATCTGTATTTTGGCTAACTTCCAAGTTAAAATAAATCCTTATAAAATATTGCAAGAAAAAGTGGAGTAATTTTTTTTAATAGACTGGTTGACATGAAGCAAAGTCTCATCCTTGTTTTCATAATGAGCTGAGTTGAATTATGGAATTCTGAATCCCTGAATCTTGGTTTCCTCACATACCACTTTACTGACTCCCAATGTCTTAAGATGGCAGATATAATATTTTTTCTTCTAAAAACAGTTGCTTAATACTATTAGCAGTCATAGATCCTTGATGATTTAAGCATTAAAATGCTCAAATGAAATGCCCCTTCTCTAAATTAAATCTCTGTTAGCAGAATTTACTGAAGGATAATCAAAAGTTTACATAATATATGCATTTCTCCATCATATATGATTGTACACTTTGTTTTATTAATATGTTTCAGTAATCAGAAGATAAGTTATGAAACTAAAGTCTCCCTGAAACTTAGAATATAGTATATAAAATATATGATATACTTCTTCAGACATATTTTCTAAAATATTTATATCTGGCCCATATTTCTAAATTCAATTATCATACAATTAATGGAATGAGATAATATAAGCATGTATTATATTTTTTTACTATGTAGGCTTCTCTTCTCAGGGACATATATGACTTGCAAAGAAGTTTGTATTTCTGTATGGACACACACACACACACACACACACACACACAGAGTCACATACAATTTCTTGTCTTAAGTGCCATATGGTCTCTTTTTAAATCTTTTGTCTTCCAGATTGTATAGACTTTTACTATTGATTTGGCTTATCTAACTCATTTTCAGAAATGAAATGAGTTTTCTGATTAACTTGACTCATTCTTAAATGTATAGATTAAATGCCCCTTAATGTGTCTGCTCACATCTGGTATTCCAGATGTTTGCTATAATAATCATATAAAAATCGACACAGCATTTCCAGGGCCATGAAAAACACTGAAGAATGAATAAAGGCAGAATTGTATCTTTTCTGGCATATGATTCCCTAAAAATTGGGTATTCTGTACTGTACAACTCAAATCAATTCAAAACCCCAAAGTCTAAACAGTTCTAACCTAGACTTCAACAAACTAGAATCCTAAATATCATAAAATAAATTTCCCATTCAAAGATTCTTCTCAGTACAGAAATCTTAACATAATAATACCCTTAATGGAAACACCTTTAACTATTTTCTTTATAATGGTGATTTTTTTAAAAACCAGAACTGGCATTTGATGGGCTATGGTGCCATCTGGGCCAGACATAAATGACCAGGAGTTTGGACATTCACATAGAATTAGATTTTAAGGGAAGGTTCAAGTTACATGTATTAAGAGAGAGGGCGGTGACACACAGGTGTCACCTTAGTGATGGTTGCTATCTGCCAATAGGTTGTGACACCGATGCTTTGGGCAGCATGGATGCTTCTGGGTAATAGCAGTTATATGTTTTAGAATGCAGATGTGGTACAAGTGTTCATAGTGTACCCTTGTATTTCAGGAAATTTCTAAGTCACAGCAATTTATCTTCAACCTACCTGAATTAATAACTAAGATTCCTAATATAAATGGTAGCAAGAATTTCTGAGTTCATGGATCTACCCTGGGCGATTTCAATGAGAACTACGAGGTATTTTCATATAATTATTCTTCACTCAATAATAGTCCTTTGCACAAAGCCAAACTAAAAGGTATACAGGTTAGTTGAAAATTTTTAATTTAAGTACACTCTGACAAATTGAAATGATGGGTATAAATAATCAAGACAAAATATATAAATTAATAATGCAGATTTCAATTGTAATTAAAACAAATTCAGGGTACGTACAGAATGGGGAAGGCAAAGTCTAACAAAAATATCAGTGGAAATATTTCTATGTCTATAGGAACATAATATCATTTGATGCCTCAAATCCTAATGCAATGAATAATCAATTAAAAGAACAATGGCTTTTTACATTAAGTGAGGCAATACTCCACTATGTTCTATGTATCTAGTGTTCAATTCTGGACTTCTTTGTTACAAAGAACATTGGCAAACAATTATTGTATGTTGAAGAAAGCAATCAGTTTAATTCAGTTTATCACACATCAGCATGCCAATAATTTGTTGAACACTTTGCTAGATATTATTAAGGGTCTAGAAAGCATTGTAGGAAATTCGACCTGTAGCAGTGAGGCTATAGTTACCTGGAAAAGAGAAGACTTTGTATGAAGTGGAGTCAGGTTGGAAGGAATACATTACATCTCTTTTGAATGTATAAAGGACCTAGTGCCCAGGGCAATGACACTCATTAAAAGTAACTTCATAGAAAAGAAACTGAATGGAGTTATCTTAGAAGGTAGTAATTTTCTTATTAATCTACATGTTCAAGCAGAAGACTGGTGATAATATTTAGGTATCTTAAAATAAAGATAGAGCTGCATGTTATGTTTGGTGGAAACTGCTTGCAATTCAAAATTTTGTTTCTTCCCAGCTATTATGGCATGGGCAGAAACAGAACCTAGGTGTCCTGCCTTTTATTCTTTCAATATACTCTGACTTATCTGTGTGATACTCACCAGCCTGCCTCATCTCCTTTAGCAAGAAGATAATGCATGATGGCTACTTCATATCAGAAAAAATATAGGATGTGAAATGTTGCGCTATGTATACTGTTTCTTGAAGAACAGCAATACAGTAGCTTAACTTTTCCAGAAGGATGGAAAATGATATGCCTAACATGAAGGACCATGAGGAATTTGGAAAAGAATGTATTATTTGAAACCTAACTAAAACAAACATTATTTTATTTACCATTTTGAAAAAAAAGTTTATGGCTATACTTCTTCTGATGTCTTTAGACATCATAATTAGATACCTTTATTTTCTTCTTTTACTTACATGGTACTATACACATAACTTGTTTTTTTATTCCTACTGTGCTAGGAGGACAATTTTGGAATCAGAATTTAATAAAATGTGTCCTATTTGCTTCTCAATTGGCTTTGAGAACAATGTAGGATATAAAAACAAGAGTAACTCATGATTTACTTGTCTCATTTTGAATAATATGAAGACTTAATATGTGCCTGATAAGATTCTAAAGATATCATATAAGATATCTCATTTAAGCAAGTTTCAATTACATAGTAGGATACACATTAATCAATATTGAAAGAAAAGCTCATTTTCACCTAATGAACATACCAAGCTCATTGGCCATTGTTTACACTCCTAGCAAAGTGCAAGGTAATATAGTGTTTCAAAATAAATTTAAGACTGTTCTTGACACAAGTAGTTTAATATTTTCCCAAGAGATGGAAGTTATGTCCACAAAAATCATGTTAGCCCGAAGGTATCCTTGAAAGTGACCAAGGTTAAGCAATCTTTCACTTACTTTCATATGATTATAAGAGACTGTTTTTTAAAACAAATATATGGATAATGAAACTCATTTTGAATGTGAAACATTTCAACTATACTTGAACTATCCTTATATGCCAGTTTCTCTACGTCAGTAGATGTTTTATGACAATTTGGCTAACCTGTAATGTCTTTGCAGAGAAAGATGTGCTGGTAACTATTTTTTTACAGTTCAAAAATGTGAAGATGGCTACAAAAGAATTCTAAGCAGTTCAGACCTGAGGATATTGGTAAAACACTGAAAAAAAAAATGCTCATGTGGCAGAAGCAGTTTGGAAATCTGTGTTTCTGCCCACTATTCAGCACTTAAGAGTATAATCAGTTTTATAAATGGAAATGGTGTACTATCGGTGGCATACTGCTATTCAAGAGAGTTCTCAAGTTTTTCTTTACTTCTAAACTAACTCACTGATTATAAAGTACAAAAGTAGAGAAATCCTAGCTTAAAAAGAAAGAAGGATGATCAATTTGCCATCAGCGCAAGTCTTTGTATATGTAATATTTAAAATCATCCTCAAAACATATTTTAGAAAATGAAGACTAAAATTTGCTAATTTATTTTGCTCTAGAATTCATTCTAAAATGGGTAAAAAAGTATGAAAAAGAAATAAACTTGGGAAACCGCTAAATTGAACCTCAGTGAAGACAGTTTTCATTAGCAATTTTGAATGCTGACCACATATGTATTTTGGGAATTAATTCACACTGAGTAAACATATGTCCTCAAGTCGCATTGTGTATTTTTCATTCTTTCTATGAGAAGTGTTAGTTAACATACAACAAATTGAAATACACAAACTTTATTAGAGAAGATGATTATAGCATTTTGTCCAACATCATTACTTAAGTGAAACAAGTCAGACAAGAAAACAGAAATATACCTATGATTTAAATGTAAGAGAAAGAATACTCAATCTTGGCCAAATGCTGAGCTTTAATTATACAAGTAAGTTAAACACTTTATATATTATTACCTTTATCTATATAAAATACAGAAAATAGTATGAAGACTAAACCACTCATAATGTTATTGCATGTTAAAAAGTCATTGTAAAACGAAGTTGTTAGAAACTATAGAAAGCATATAACTAAGTGATTAATAAATGAACAGAGGGAGGTTGAAAAGGTTAGTCCACTTGAAGTTTATAAAGTTGCAGGTATCTTAGTTCTATTTGAAGAGTATGTGCTTCTTAGAAGAGGCAGGTTCCGAAGGAGCAAGGTGCCCTCTCAGCAGCCTTGGATAGTGGGGGGTGAATAAGTGATCTCTGTTTAGAGACTCCTAATCTTTTCTGAGGCTTTGAATCTAGAACAAGAGGCCCTTACTGAAGTGGTGGGGGGAACAGTGACGCTTACAGGAATAGAGGCAGGGATGGGAGAGTGAGGGCAGATCCGTGAGTGATGTAGGCTCTCTGTGACATTCTTGGGGTGTGGGCCTAGCTCTGGTTCCCACAACCTGGTGTCCCCTGGCTTTAGCTCATCTTCTGACCAAGTTCTCCAGTCTCCTGGTGGTTTCCAAGACCTAACATTCTTCCAAAATGCATTATTTTCTGCATGAGAGAGTCAGAGTTGATTTTTGCTGCTTGCAAGAAAAAACCTCATTGTCATGCAACGAATTCATCAAAAGTTTGTTTTGATACATAGCATGGCTATAGTGATTTGACTGGTACTCTCTTTTGAGGACTTAAAATATGATTATTGATTTCATGAGTTCCTTTATTTCTAGAAAATACTCCTTTCTTTTTTGAAATTTTTAAAATTTATTTAATTTTTTTAACATTTTTATTATTGAGAGACAGAGAAAGAGATCATGAGAATGGGAGGGTCAGAGAGAGAGGGAGACACAGAATCCAAAGCAGGACTCGAACCTGCAAACCATGAGATGATGACCTGAGCCAAAATTGGACACTTAACCATTCAGTACTTAACATTCCAATTAATGTACATTGTAATCTTAATTTCAAGTACTCAATGAAGTGATTTGACACTTCTATAGAGCACCTTGTGCTCATCACAAGTGTACTTCTTAATCCCTATCATCTATTCAGCCCATCTTCTCACTTAACCCTCCCCATCAGTTTGTTCTCTATAGTAAAGAGTTGTTTCTTGGTTTGTTCTGTTTCTTAAATTCCACATATGGAAAATACTTTTTTCTTCCTAGCTCTCTGATCTTATATTTATTTATTTTTAAAGGTTTTCTTTAAATGTTTATTTTTGAGAGAGAGAGTGCAAAAGGGGAGGGACAGAGAAAGACGGGGACGGAGGATCTGAAATGAACTCTGTGCTAATAGCAAGACAGCTTGATGTGGGGCTCAAACTCACAAACCTTGAGATCGTGACTTGAGCCGAAGTCGGATTCTCAACTGACTGAGCCACTCATATACCCCTTAAGTTTATTTACTTACTTTGAGAGAAGGAGTGCATGCATGAGTGGGAGAGAGGCAGAAGGAGAGGAAGAGAGAGAATCCCAAGTAGTTTCTGCTTAGTGTGGAGCACAACACGGGGCTCAACCTCACAACAGTGAGACCAGGACCTGAACAGACATCAAGAGTTGGATGCTTAACTGACTGAGCCATCCAGGCATCCCACTCTGATCTTTTAGGTATCCTAATATAATAATACTGCATTGTGGTGGTCTGAGAGCTCTTCTCTGATGGCCATACTTGAGACATTCCATACACCCTTTTATAGCCCAAATCCCTATCAGAACTTAAATTATATTATGGAACTTGCTGTCCTAAAAAGAGCCAGTTAGAAGCGGTGTATACCAAAACAAGAGGGTTGATATATAAGTAGCAATGTGTATTTTAGTGTCTACAGTTGTTCTACTTTTCACTGCAATACAGTGTTTCTACCCTTCACTTGTGTAATGGAATAGATCGCATATTCCTGAGGACTGATTTATTTGGCCCAGTTTGTATGAATTGATTCATTTTGGAACATTTGACAGAATGCTTGGTATCAAAATAATGCTGTATACAGAGCACATAAACACATTATTGAATGAAGAATGCACTGAAAGATCATAAGTTCTCAAAGATGATGCTCACAGCAAGAGGATTAAATTGCATAAAAATCAAGTCACTATTCTGAAATACACGGTGTAATAAAAGCTTGAAAGAAAAATGTGAGATGAACTCAATTTCTCAGCCCTCGCCATGAGTGTAGATGTGCTTCCTACTGTTCTGTGAGCAATTGCCAGGCCTGAGGGAGCTGAAGGAGTGCTGGCGCCTATTGGTAGACGGAATAAAAACCCAAGCTTGTTCTCCTATCAGGAGGCTCACATGCCATATGCTACAAGCTGATACATTAAGTTGGCCTAATGAGGAAGATAGCACATTTTACCATTGCTTACACAGCTAAAACTGGAACACCATTATGTAAGTGGCCTGTAACTCACCGAATTTCCTTTGTCATGCAATTCTTAGAAACTTAGAAGAACACAAGTCATGTAGACTTTGGCTTGCATATCATTCTTGCCATTTTCTTGGA